>JAKRKW010000187.1:5000-10000 GCA_023566125.1 Zingel zingel
GGTCAGAACCTCTTCCTCTTCCTCTCCTCTGGGTCAGAACCTCTTCCTCTTCCTCTCCTCTGGGTCAGAACCTCTTCCTCTTCTCCTCTGGGTCAGAACCTCTTCCTCTTCCTCTCCTCTGGGTCAGAACCTCTTCCTCTTCCTCTCCTCTGGGTCAGAACCTCTTCCTCTTCCTCTCCTCTGGGTCAGAACCTCTTCCTCTTCCTCTGGGTCAGAACCTCTTCCTCTTCCTCTCCTCTGGGTCAGAACCTCTTCCTCTTCCTCTCCTCTGGGTCAGAACCTCTTCCTCTTCCTCTCCTCTGGGTCAGAACCTCTTCATCTTCCTCTTCCTCTCCTCTGGGTCAGAACCTCTTCCTCTTCCTCTCCTCTGGGTCAGAACCTCTTCCTCTTCCTCTCCTCTGGGTCAGAACCTCTTCCTCTCCTCTGGGTCAGAACCTCTTCATCTTCCTCTTCCTCTCCTCTGGGTCAGAACCTCTTCCTCTTCCTCTTCCTCTCCTCTGGGTCAGAACCTCTTCATCTTCCTCTTCCTCTCCTCTGGGTCAGAACCTCTTCCTCTCCTCTGGGTCAGAACCTCTTCCTCTCCTCTGGGTCAGAACCTCTTCCTCTTCCTCTCCTCTGGGTCAGAACCTCTTCCTCTTCCTCTCCTCTGGGTCAGAACCTCTTCATCCTCTCTTCCTCTCCTCTGGGTCAGAACCTCTTCATCTTCCTCTCCTCTGGGTCAGAACCTCTTCCTCTTCCTCTCCTCTGGGTCAGAACCTCTTCATCTTCCTCTTCCTCTCCTCTGGGTCAGAACCTCTTCATCTTCCTCTTCCTCTCCTCTGGGTCAGAACCTCTTCATCCTCTTCCTCTTCTTCTCCTCTGGGTCAGAACCTCTTCATCCTCTTCCTCTTCTTCTCCTCTGGGTCAGAACCTCTTCATCCTCTTCCTCTCCTCTGGGTCAGAACCTCTTCATCCTCTTCCTCTTCCTCTCCTCTGGGTCAGAACCTCTTCATCCTCTTCCTCTTCTTCTCCTCTGGGTCAGAACCTCTTCATCCTCTTCCTCTTCTTCTCCTCTGGGTCAGAACCTCTTCATCCTCTTCCTCTTCTTCTCCTCTGGGTCAGAACCTCTTCATCCTCTTCCTCTCCTCTGGGTCAGAACCTCTTCATCCTCTTCCTCTCCTCTGGGTCAGAACCTCTTCATCTTCCTCTTCCTCTCCTCTGGGTCAGAACCTCTTCATCTTCCTCTTCCTCTCCTCTGGGTCAGAACCTCTTCATCCTCTTCCTCTCCTCTGGGTCAGAACCTCTTCATCCTCTTCCTCTCCTCTGGGTCAGAACCTCTTCATCCTCTTCCTCTTCCTCTCCTCTGGGTCAGAACCTCTTCATCTTCATCTTCCTCTCCTCTGGGTCAGAACCTCTTCATCCTCTTCCTCTCCTCTGGGTCAGAACCTCTTCCTCTCCTCTGGGTCAGAACCTCTTCATCCTCTTCCTCTTCCTCTCCTCTGGGTCAGAACCTCTTCATCTTCATCTTCCTCTCCTCTGGGTCAGAACCTCTTCATCCTCTTCCTCTCCTCTGGGTCAGAACCTCTTCCTCTCCTCTGGGTCAGAACCTCTTCATCTTCCTCTCCTCTGGGTCAGAACCTCTTCATCTTCCTCTTCCTCTCCTCTGGGTCAGAACCTCTTCATCTTCCTCTCCTCTGGGTCAGAACCTCTTCATCTTCCTCTTCCTCTCCTCTGGGTCAGAACCTCTTCATCTTCCTCTTCCTCTCCTCTGGGTCAGAACCTCTTCATCCTCTTCCTCTCCTCTGGGTCAGAACCTCTTCCTCTCCTCTGGGTCAGAACCTCTTCATCTTCCTCTTCCTCTCCTCTGGGTCAGAACCTCTTCATCTTCCTCTTCCTCTCCTCTGGGTCAGAACCTCTTCATCCTCTTCCTCTTCTTCTCCTCTGGGTCAGAACCTCTTCATCCTCTTCCTCTTCTTCTCCTCTGGGTCAGAACCTCTTCATCCTCTTCCTCTCCTCTGGGTCAGAACCTCTTCATCCTCTTCCTCTTCCTCTCCTCTGGGTCAGAACCTCTTCATCCTCTTCCTCTTCTTCTCCTCTGGGTCAGAACCTCTTCATCCTCTTCCTCTTCTTCTCCTCTGGGTCAGAACCTCTTCATCCTCTTCCTCTTCTTCTCCTCTGGGTCAGAACCTCTTCATCCTCTTCCTCTCCTCTGGGTCAGAACCTCTTCATCCTCTTCCTCTCCTCTGGGTCAGAACCTCTTCATCTTCCTCTTCCTCTCCTCTGGGTCAGAACCTCTTCATCTTCCTCTTCCTCTCCTCTGGGTCAGAACCTCTTCATCCTCTTCCTCTCCTCTGGGTCAGAACCTCTTCATCCTCTTCCTCTCCTCTGGGTCAGAACCTCTTCATCCTCTTCCTCTTCCTCTCCTCTGGGTCAGAACCTCTTCATCTTCATCTTCCTCTCCTCTGGGTCAGAACCTCTTCATCCTCTTCCTCTCCTCTGGGTCAGAACCTCTTCCTCTCCTCTGGGTCAGAACCTCTTCATCCTCTTCCTCTTCCTCTCCTCTGGGTCAGAACCTCTTCATCTTCATCTTCCTCTCCTCTGGGTCAGAACCTCTTCATCCTCTTCCTCTCCTCTGGGTCAGAACCTCTTCCTCTCCTCTGGGTCAGAACCTCTTCATCTTCCTCTCCTCTGGGTCAGAACCTCTTCATCTTCCTCTTCCTCTCCTCTGGGTCAGAACCTCTTCATCTTCCTCTCCTCTGGGTCAGAACCTCTTCATCTTCCTCTTCCTCTCCTCTGGGTCAGAACCTCTTCATCTTCCTCTTCCTCTCCTCTGGGTCAGAACCTCTTCATCCTCTTCCTCTCCTCTGGGTCAGAACCTCTTCCTCTCCTCTGGGTCAGAACCTCTTCATCTTCCTCTTCCTCTCCTCTGGGTCTTGACACATGACTTGTTTCTCATCATCTATGAACTCAGACTGCGTATATAAGCCCGGCTCACTCCCTCCTCTTCCTCCTCTTCCTCCTGTTCAGACTTCATCTCTCACTCCTTCTCCATCTCCGAGCTTCACTTCCTGTTTGAGAACGTTCTCCCGGACCTGAGCGGCCGTCTGCTGGTGGACGTCGGCTCCAGGCTGGGAGCCGTGCTGTACGGGGTCGGTGATAGCACGCTAACATGCTAACATGCTAACATACATACTGTGTGTGTGTATATATATACACACACACACACACACACACACACACATCTCCGGGGAGAGCAGCAGTTAGAGAGAAGTATGTCCCGACCAAGCGCGTTTACTTATACTATAATACTGTATCTGAAGTCTCTTTATATAGGCCTTAGTGGTCCCCTAATACTGTATCTGAAGTCTCTTTATATAGGCCTTAGTGGTCCCCTAATACTGTATCTGGTCTCTTTATATAGGCCTTAGTGGTCCCCTAATACTGTATCTGAAGTCTCTTTATATAGGCCTTAGTGGTCCCCTAATACTGTATCTGAAGTCTCTTTATATAGGCCTTAGTGGTCCCCTAATACTGTATCTGAAGTCTCTTTATATAGGCCTTAGTGGTCCCTAATACTGTATCTGAAGTCTCTTTATATAGACCTTAGTGGTCCCCTAATACTGTATCTGAAGTCTCTTTATATAGGCCTTAGTGGTCCCCTAATACTGTATCTGAAGTCTCTTTATATAGGCCTTAGTGGTCCCCTAATACTGTATCTGGTCTCTTTATATAGGCCTTAGTGGTCCCCTAATACTGTATCTGAAGTCTCTTTATATAGGCCTTAGTGGTCCCCTAATACTGTATCTGGTCTCTTTATATAGGCCTTAGTGGTCCCCTAATACTGTATCTGAAGTCTCTTTATATAGGCCTTAGTGGTCCCCTAATACTGTATCTGAAGTCTCTTTATATAGGCCTTAGTGGTCCCCTAATACTGTATCTGGTCTCTTTATATAGGCCTTAGTGGTCCCCTAATACTGTATCTGAAGTCTCTTTATATAGGCCTTAGTGGTCCCCTAATACTGTATCTGGTCTCTTTATATAGGCCTTAGTGGTCCCCTAATACTGTATCTGAAGTCTCTTTTATATAGGCCTTAGTGGTCCCCTAATACTGTATCTGAAGTCTCTTTATATAGACCTTAGTGGTCCCTAATACTGTATCTGAAGTCTCTTTATATAGGCCTTAGTGGTCCCCTAATACTGTATCTGAAGTCTCTTTATATAGGCCTTAGTGGTCCCCTAATACTGTATCTGGTCTCTTTATATAGGCCTTAGTGGTCCCCTAATACTGTATCTGAAGTCTCTTTATATAGACCTTAGTGGTCCCTAATACTGTATCTGGTCTCTTTATATAGACCTTGGTGGTCCCCTAATACTGTATCTGGTCTCTTTATATAGGCCTTAGTGGTCCCCTAATACTGTATCTGAAGTCTCTTTATATAGGCCTTAGTGGTCCCCTAATACTGTATCTGGGGGGGGGGGGGGACCTTGACTAGCTGCCACTTTGCTCATTTGAAAGCCATGATGTCTCTCTCTCTCTCTCTCATGGGGGGGCCAAATTCTCTGGGCGGGCAAAGCAGAGAAAGGGGAGGTAACCTTTCCCCTTATGACGTCATAAAGGGAAGATTCCTGATTGGTCCAGAGCAGGATACCCAGGGCTCGGTTTACACCTATCACCATTTCTAGCCACTGGGGGCCAGAGGCAGGCTGGGGGAACTCACAGTAATGTTAAAAAACCTCATAAAGGGACATTTTCATGCCATGGGACCTTTAACGAAATGAACGTTGGATTAGCTAGACAACTCGGTATGAACCACTAATGTCACGCTGCAATATATTAACGTTAACGTTAGCCTGTCTGGCAACAACCAAACGACATAAACTCACAATACCAACGAAATTAACCTTATCATATTCTTCTAAATGTCCATGAAATAATTACTGTGGGGGGGGGGGGGGTCAAAGCCAGGGAAACGCTAATGTTGCATGAGCCGCTCGGATTAAAAAACGTACCTCATACAAAG
>JAKRKW010000187.1:22500-40000 GCA_023566125.1 Zingel zingel
AACAACAGACGTTACAGAGTACAACTGTCTGGTGATGGACCAACAGCAGTGTGTTAGCAGTTACACTGTAAGGTTGAGTCTATGGTTGTATGAGATGATCTACCGCTCAGTGGGAGAGGCCGCTGTGTTGCCGTGCAATATGACTGACTCCACTGATGAACAGCCCCCACGTTGGTCTAATCGGATCTCTGGCCCAGAACTACACAACCAGACTGTTCCTTCAGTAGACCAAAACTACTCGCTGGTGTTCTCATCTCTAATGTTAAATCACTCAGGTCGGTACTCCTGTCAAGCCTCTATGAGATTGCAACATTATGATCTGGTGGTGTGCCCCAAATTTGGCCCCCCTGCTGTAGAGCTGTTCTCAGAGGGAGAAGAAGTCACTCTCAGATGCACAGATTGGAGAAAGGGTCCGATTTTTGGTCAGCGAACTAGTAGGTGGAATCAATGGCTTAATAAGGGACAAGGTTGGTTCATCAAGTCAAACCGAACACAGGGAAGAATCTTTAGTGTAATGACTGATCCGAGCATTAACAGAGTAATTTATAAGAGTATGAGCAGAGTGAGCTGGTACCGTAACAATGGGAGCCTGGTTATCTCTAATATCTCAGTGGGAGATGCAGGGGAGTATTGGTGTGTACTTTATGATGGTGATTATCAGTGTGTGTCAACAGAGAGGACTGTGTTGGTGTACATGGAGCCCTTTGGGATCTACTCCACCTTCTTCAAAGTGCGATGCTCAGTGCTCAGTGTCCTGCTGCTGATGCTCTGTGCTGCTGTAGTCGCTGTGAACCGGAGGACACGGAGAGGAGCGCAGCTTTCAGCTCACACACACACTTAATATGCATATATGATCATTTCATCACTGGCTTTAATACAGCCTGGTATACACTGGCTTTAATACAGCCTGGTATACACTGGCTTTAATACAGCCTGGGATACACCGGCTTTAAAACAAGGGATGGGACACAATCATGCAGAGAAAACATTTAAACTAGAACACAAAAGACAGAGAGAGAGATTACAGAAACAACAAACAGAAATGATGGGAAATAAGACTTAAATACCCAATGATTATTATTATAATAATATAAAATAAGTTCTGAATGTTAGAAGGTAACCATTGATCCTGACAGGGTGCAGATGTTCCCTTATCGTCTGGATTCGTATGTTGTATGTATATATATATATATATATATATATATATATATATATATATATATATATATATATATATATATATATATATATATATATAGATGATATTATATTGTATATATAGATGATATTATATTGTATATATAGATGATATTATATTGTATATAGATGATATTATATTGTATATATAGATGATATATTGTATATATATTGAGTTAGTTGATCTTTTCTTGATGTTGTTGATGGATGCATGTGGGGGGGGGGCTGCTCTGTTTGGGGACATTTTGGTTTAATAGTTTAACATGTTGGAAACAGATTACTGTCACCTAAGAGTTTAATTACAAATCATTTTACCTTTATGTGTGTGTGTGTGTGTGTGTGTGTGTGTGTGTGTGTGTGTCTGTCTCTGTCTCTGTGTGTGTGTGTGTGTGTGTGTGTGTGTGTGTGTGTGTGTGTGTGTGTGTGTGTGTGTTCCAGTTCCATGTTTTTGTTTTTTTAAGATTATTTTTTGGGCATTTTAGGCCTTTATTTTGACAGGACAGCTGAAGAAATGAAAGGGGAGAGGAGGGGGGAGGGGGGAATGACATGCAGCAAAGGGCCGCAGGTCGGAGTCGAACCCGGCCCACTGCGTTGAGGAGTAGACCTCTACATACGGGCGCCAGCTCTACCAGCTGAGCTACCCGGGCGCCCTCAGATGTTGTATTTTAAATCTAAAGATGATGTGATGTTGTATATTATATATGAAGGAATATGAATTGTCTTTAATGCATTTATAATAGTTGTATCTTGCAGTGTTGTCAGTGTTATAAACGTGTTATTATATCTTGGTCTATGTCTATAATCTATCGTCTGTATATTAAACATTATTAATAAATAATCAAACTTGTTCTGATTGTGATTTCTAATTAATTATTATAAGCAACATATCTCTGTTTGTAAAATGTTTCTTATGTTAACTTTCAGTAAGTAAAGTTGATTTCTAGAGCACATTTAAACACATTAATCTGACCAAAGGGCTGAATAATAAACAGGTCTTTATCCCAGATATAACAACAGAAATGGAGGGAGCCCATCTGATATGTGGAGGCAGCAGCTTCCAGCGTCGGGGAGCAGCAGCTGGAAAGGCTCCGGCCATATTTGGCAGTTTGCAGATGATCTGTATCTGTTTTATTATAAAGTTAATGAAATAAAAGGTGGTGTACTTTGTGTCAGCTACAGCTCTGAGTCTCTCCCTCTGCTCCCGTTTACCTCACCACTGAGTCTCACTTCATGTCCCGCCCACAGCACTATCTGGTTGGTAGATGTTAGACGAGTCACAGCCAATCAGCACTCACCGCTGAGTCTCACTTCATGTCCCGCCCACAGCACTATCTGGTTGGTAGATGTTAGACAAGTATCAGCCAATCAGCACTCACCGCTGAGTCTCACTTCATGTCCCGCCCACAGCACTATCTGGTTGGTAGATGTTAGACAAGTAACAGCCAATCAGCACTCACCACTGAGTCTCACTTCATGTCCCGCCCACAGCACTATCTGGTTGGTAGATGTTAGACGAGTCACAGCCAATCAGCACTCACCGCTGAGTCTCACTTCATGTCCCGCCCACAGCACTATCTGGTTGGTAGATGTTAGACAAGTATCAGCCAATCAGCACTCACCACTGAGTCTCACTTCATGTCCCGCCCACAGCACTATCTGGTTGGTAGATGTTAGAGGAGTAACAGCCAATCAACACTCACCACTGAGTCTCACTTCATGTCCCGCCCACAACACTATCTGGTTGGTAGATGTTAGACGAGTTACAGCCAATCAGCACTCACCACTGAGTCTCACTTCATGTCCCGCCCACAGCACTATCTGGTTGGTAGATGTTAGACGAGTAACAGCCAATCAACACTCACCACTGAGTCTCACTTCATGTCCCGCCCACAACACTATCTGGTTGGTAGATGTTAGACGAGTTACAGCCAATCAGCACTCACCACTGAGTCTCACTTCATGTCCCGCCCACAGCACTATCTGGTTGGTAGATGTTAGACGAGTATCAGTCAATCAGCACTCACCACTGAGTCTCACTTCATGTCCGATGTTTTCTATCCAGGATCACCTGATCCATCTTACTTTATGCCAGTGTTTTAAAGGACCATTGGATTGGATCACTGGGATCCTAATACCAAATATCAGGATGACCAGATCCTGTTGACCAGAGCCTTAAATGGAGCCAACAGTGCAGCCTGCTGGCTCAGCAGAGAACTGCAGGTAGGACACATATAGACAGGTAGGACACGTATAGACAGGTAGGACACGTATAGACAGGTAGGACACGTATAGACAGGTAGGACACGTATAGACAGGTAGGACATGTATAGACAGGTAGGACACGTATAGACAGGTAGGACACATATAGACAGGTAGGACACGTATAGACAGGTAGGACACGTATAGACAGGTATGACACGTATAGACAGGTATGACACGTATAGACAGGTAGGACACGTATAGACAGGTATGACATGTATAGACAGGTAGGACACGTATAGACAGGTATGACATGTATAGACAGGTAGGACACATATAGACAGGTAGGCCACATATAGACAGGTAGGCCACATATAGACAGGTAGGACACATATAGACAGGTAGCACACTGATAGACAGGTAGGACACATATAGACAGGTAGGACACATATAGACAGGAAGGACAAATATAGACAGGTAGGGCACATATAGACAGGTAGGACACGTATAGACAGGTAGGACACTGATAGACAGGTAGGCCACATATAGACAGGTAGGACACATATAGACAGGTAGGACACATATAGACAGGTAGGACACTGATAGACGGGTAGGACACTGATAGACGGGTAGGACACTGATAGACGGGTAGGACACTGATAGACGGGTAGGACACTGATAGACAGGTAGGACACTGATAGACGGGTAGGACACTGATAGACGGGTAGGACACTGATAGACGGGTAGGACACTGATAGACGGGTAGGACACGTGCATGGGCGTAAATCTGATCTAACAGTAGGGGGGGGGGGGGGGGGGGGGACAATAAACATAAAATTTCCGAAGAGCAATTTTTGAAGGGGACACAAATACTACAGCCAGTTATACTCGTAGAGGACACGTGTCCACAAGCCACGAACATACCTGCGTCCTCCGCATAAATATTAGGTTAGTCTGGGACAGAGGACATATATTTAACTGCAGCAAACCCACTGATCAGCCACTTCAAACACAACTATAGATCTTCAATATTAACCCTAATATCAGCTCACACACATAACGTTAGGCTTACCGCTGTGGTAACGTTAGTGGTAGTGGGTGCATTTCTATCCAACAAGCTATTAAACAAGCTAGCTAACGTTGCATTATATTACACTAACATAGCGGACTGTTGGTCATAACTAATTCATTAATTACTCAGCATCATTTCTACTTGAGAAAAGAACAACTTCATCCGATGTTTAATGTGAATAAGACAGCCTTGAACCGCCTACTTACTACATTCCTGTCACTACCATAGACTCTATATTATTACAGTCTATGGTCACTACCATAGACTATTATTATTACAGTCTATGGTCACTACCATAGGCTCTATATTATTACAGTCTATGGTCACTACCATAGGCTCTATATTATTACAGTCTATGGTCACTACCATAGACTCTATATTATTACAGTCTATGGTCACTACCATAGACTGTATATTATTACAGTCTATGGTCACTACCATAGACTCTATATTATTACAGTCTATGGTCACTACCATAGACTCTATATTATTACAGTCTATGGTCACTACCATAGGCTCTATATTATTACAGTCTATGGTCACTACCATAGACTCTATATTATTACAGTCTATGGTCACTACCATAGGCTCTATATTACTACAGTCTATGGTCACTACCATAGACTCTATATTATTACAGTCTATGGTCACTACCATAGACTCTATATTATTACAGTCTATGGTCACTAACATAGACTATATTATTACAGTCTATGGTCACTAACATAGACTCTATATTATTACAGTCTATGGTCACTACCATAGACTATTATTATTACAGTCTATGGTCACTACCATAGACTATTATTATTACAGTCTATGGTCACTACCATAGACTCTATATTATTAGTCTATGGTCACTACCATAGACTCTATATTATTACAGTCAATGGTCACTAACATAGACTCTATATTATTAGTCTATGGTCACTACCATAGACTCTATATTATTACAGTCTATGGTCACTAACATAGACTCTATATTATTACAGTCTATAGTCACTACCATAGACTGTATATTATAACAGTCTATAGTCACCACCATAGACTCTATATTATTAGTCTATGGTCACTACCATAGACTCTATATTATTACAGTCTATGGTCACTAACATAGACTCTATATTATTACAGTCTATAGTCACTACCATAGACTGTATATTATTACAGTCTATGGTCACTACCATAGACTCTATATTATTACAGTCTATGGTCACTAACATAGACTCTATATTATTACAGTCTATAGTCACTACCATAGACTGTATATTATTACAGTCTATAGTCACTACCATAGACTGTATATTATTACAGTCTATGGTCACTAACATAGACTCTATATTATTAGTCTATGGTCACTACCATAGGCTCTATATTATTACAGTCTATGGTCACTACCATAGACTCTATATTATTACAGTCTATGGTCACTACCATAGACTCTATATTATTACAGTCTATGGTCACTACCATAGACTCTATATTATTACAGTCTATGGTCACTACCATAGACTCTATATTAGTACAGTCTACGGTCACTACCATAGACTCTATATTACTACAGTCTATGGTCACTACCATAGACTATTATTATTACAGTCTATGGTCACTACCATAGACTATTATTATTACAGTCTATGGTCACTACTGATGTGACTGTGAGTCGAGTGCAGATCCTAACGTACAGCAGGCAGTGGACCAAACCACTGTGAGGCAAGGGAGGGGGGACTCAAAATGTTTCTAAACTTAAAAAGCATTTTTGGGGGTTTGTATTGTTTTACTACTTACACAGATATTTTAAGGATACATCATTATGTTATTTACAATACACAGCATTGTTTTAATGATATTTCTAGGTGGGGACAACCCTGAGAAGGGGGGGGGGGGGGTCCTGACCCCCCCGACCCCCCTGGGATTTAGGCCCTTGGACACGTATAGACAGCGTTGGTTTTAACTTTAAGAAACATTTTACATTCCTGATTTAGTTATAATGTTAAATAACAAAACAAAAACAATACTCTCCAATAGTCCATATCTCATTAGATGTGACATGCTTCATATATGTATATATATCTATATATCTATCTCTATATATATAGAGATAGAGAGAGATGGATGATAGATTATATATATATATATATATATATATGTGTGTATATATAAATATATATATATATATATATATATATATATATATATATATATATATATATACATATATATATCAGTAAACATTGATTTTAGGATCATTCACATAAAAAAAACAACCTCTCTGATTTTATTTGGTTCGAATAATCCCAACTGAATCCAGCCTTCTGATTGGATCAGGATCATCCTGTTTTTTTTGGATCAAATAGATCCCAAAGCGAGTTCAGAGGGCAGGTTGGATCCAGATCAGATGTAGATCAGATGACATGCTCTGATCTCAGTTCAGAATCCTTCTTTTGCTTTTGAAGAACCCATTTCCAAGATTTGATCTAATCCCGAAATGGATTACTTTAGAAGAACCGGGCCCAGGTGATAGCCCGTCACATTTCTCATGGATTTCACATACAGATAATTAAATAACAAACAACCAAACAACCAAACACAGCCCTCGCCTGTCTTCTGATGACGTGTGCAGTCTTCAACAGAAGGGCTGTCTGGTAAGACTTATCTTTCATTCCTGGAGTTAATGTAGCTCTTCGCTGGACCCGTTCACTGCTTCTACATATTTAATTCATATGGACACCAGACTGAGCGGCTGCATTCAAGACGGGATCTTACCAGAGATTTATATTGTGGTAAAAATATCTCCTGCATACATTCTTATTATTGAAATCATAGATGTTGCTTTTTTAAAACTTTTTTTGGAAAGTATTATATATTTAACCCTTATGTTGTCATAAAAAAACACCTTTTTTTCTGATGTTGTGACGCCTTTTTTCACAATTTGGTTTTGCTTTTTCCAACGTTTTAAATTTTTAAATGTTTCTTCTACACATGTTCAGCGCTTATTTCTACGTCCAGTATTTTCTGATATGAAACAAAAATTGAATACGGCCAATGTGACCCAAAGTCAACACAATATATATATATATATATATATATATATATATATATATATATATATATGTATATATTAGGGGTGCATGATTCAGAAAATGTCACGATTTATTTCAATATCGATTCAAAAACGGTTCACAGTATGTAAATGTAGTCACTTTTCCCATTACATGTAATTGCAGTAGACATACAATTAAAAAAAAAAATTAAATAAAAAAAAAAAAAATTGAATCGGTAGAGCTTGAATCGCGATTCGAATGTAAATTGATTTTTTTGCACATCCTTTATATATATATATATATATATATATATATATATATATATATATATATATATATATATATATATATATATATACATACATATATATATAATGAAAAATTGGATATTTGAACCCATTTCTCTGTTTGTCCAAATGTCTGTTTGTGTTTAGAGAATTGAACTGATAAAATCTTGCTTTTTTTATTTTATTTTGATTAATTTCATTGTTTTTATCTTTAAAACAGAACTCGTCGGTTGGTTTCGGGAACTGCGAGCGCTGAAGTTTCCGAGCTCAGCGGCGGTCCGTGAAGGGGATCAAAAAGTTGGTCAACAAGCCGCCAGTGTGTGCGCGAGCAGCTTTCAGCCTCCAGCGCGCGGACTTCTCCTCCACTTTGTACCGAGGATTACCCGTTCATCGTTACACAACTCGGTAACTCCCTCGCATGGATGTTTCCACACTCTTCCACTGAGCGGAGAGGAAGGAGAGAGCGGGTTGGGGTTGTTGTGGAGGGGGAACAGTTAGCAGTAGAGCGCTTTCTCAGACTCCCATGTGGGCAGATTATCTCTAACAAAAGATCTTCTGCGCACCGCTTCTGCGCGGCTTCACCTCCGTTACTTTCCGCTTTAACTTCGGTTGTTCTCGGAGTTGAATTAGTTCAGCGGGAGTTTGTGTGTGTGTGTGTGTGTGGTTCTGGCTTTGTGACCCAGTTTCCCTCCTTTTTCCCCCCCAAAGTTGTTGCCGGGGTGACACGGAGCTACGGAGCCGCGAGATGCCGCTCCTCCACAGGAGAGCCTTCGTCCGGGAGGGACCCCCGGCCGACCTGCGGCCAGAGGAAGAGGTCTTTCTCTGTAAAATCACACACGAAATCTTCCGGAGCTACGAGTGAGTAACGCTACGTTCACGGTTAGCTGCCTCGCGCACACAGCCGTTGGTCCCGCTGCACACGGCTCCGACTGACAGTTGGCCCGCCGATGCTAGCAGGGATACAGCTACGGCTACGATAGTTACGTTTGACACACAAAAACGACAAGTTAAGTTTAGGAAACATATCGGGGTTTGGGCTCAAACACTCCCGAAGAACGAAAACGCGTTTCCTGGGTGAAAGGATAAAAATAATATTAATTTATTGGGGATTTTGCGTGATTTTACGTAACTTCCGGCTGTAGCTGTATCCCTTGTAGCCACAACCAAGTTGGCCGGCTGACAAACTTCCAGACAAACTTCTAGACAACATAAACAAACCAAAACTTGTACTTTTCTACTAACTGCTGGACAGAAAGAGAAGTCAAAGTTGTTTTCAGCAGATAAACGTGTTACACGTCTCCGTCTGGAGGCGGGAAACCGGCTGAAACAGGTGGACAGCAGGTGTACTGTTGGCTAGCTAACGAAGCTAACGCTGTTAGCTGCTGGTGTTAGCCGATAGCTGAGTGAGTTAGAGAGCCAGGCCTGCTGTCACCGCTCACAGTCAATAAAGTTTTACTGTTCAACTCACCTGCTCAGGTGCAGGTAATGGACAGGTTACCTGTTGGACATAAAGACAGCTGATATTTTGATTTCCTGTCATTAGGTTTAAACTCAACAACAGTTTGTTGTATTTTATCAGAATGCTGAAAGACTTTAATATCTGGTTATTCATCACACGTGATATCTTCATCTCGATATCTTACAGCCCCGACAACACGTAGCAACCGCTTTATTTAAACTGTAGCGGGGTGTTGAACACTCATCACCACGAGTTCACAGACACGTCTCTGCTGATTGGCTGTCAGCTGGGACACGGCCCATAACCACGCACGCAGACACACACACACCTGCAGAGACACACACACACACACGCACACACGCAGAGACACACACCTGCAGACACACACGCAGAGACACACACCTGCAGACACACACGCAGAGACACACACCTGCAGACACACACACACACACACACACAGAGACACACGCAGACACACACACACACACGCAGAGACACGCACCTACCTGCAGACACACACACCTACCTGCAGACACACACACCTACCTGCAGACACACACACACCTACCTGCAGACACACACACACACACACACACACACACACCTGCAGACACACACACACACACACACCTACCTGCAGACACACACACACACACCTACCTGCAGACACACACACACACCTACCTGCAGACACACACACACCTACCTGCAGACACACAGACACACACACCTACCTGCAGACACACACACACACACACACACACACACACACCTACCTGCAGACACACACACACACACACACACACACCTACCTGCAGACACACACACACACACACACACACCTACCTGCAGACACACACACACACACACACACACACACACACACACACACACACACACACACCTACCTGCAGACACACACACACACCTACCTGCAGACACACAGACACACACACCTACCTGCAGACACACAAACACACACAGACACCCACACACACAGACACACACACCTACCTGCAGACACACAGACAGAAACACACACACACGCACACAGACACACACACACACACACACACACACACACACACACACACACACCCACCCACTGTCTGTGTTTAGAGGTTGAATGTGCCCCAGCAGTGTCTTATATCTTCCTCGTATGGAGCAGCTGTAGTCCAGGTGTGAGTCCAGTACTGGAGTACCTGTCCTTAGTTACACCCCCCTGCTGTCCCGTGTGCCCAGTGACTTCTTCGAGCGGACCATCCTGTGTAACAGTCTGGTGTGGAGCTGTGCTCTGACGGGCCGGGCCGGCCTCACGTACCTGGAGGCCGTGGAGAGCGAGCAGCGGGCCAAGCAGAGCCTGCGGAGCTTCTCTCAGTCTCTGCTGCTGCCCGTGCTCCACCTGGCCGCGCTGAGCCGCCACGCCCGCCTCACGGAGCTCTGCGAGGACGTCTACGCCTTCGTCAAAGACCGCTTCTTCCCCGGGGAGACGGTGGACGTCGCCGGACGCAACGGGGCCAGGTACTGGCTATGGCTGTCCATGGAAATATGAGAGGGACCGAAAATAGTTCCCACCCCTGCCTTTAACTTCAGATACACTTCAGTATGGTTCTATGTTCCAGTCTTTAACTGATCTGACTATAAGGTGTGTGTGTGTGTGTGTGTGTGTGTGTGTGTGTGTGTGTCTCTGGGTCTCTTTGTTTGTGTGTGTGTGTGTCTTTGTGTGTGTGTGTCTCTGGGTCTCTTTGTTTGTGTGTGTGTGTGTGTTTGTGTGTGTGTCTCTGGGTCTCTTTGTTTGTGTGTGTGTGTGTCTTTGTGTGTGTGTCTCTGGGTCTCTTTGTTTGTTTGTGTGTGTGTGTGTCTTTGTCTCTGTGTGTGTGTGTGTGTGTGTGTGTGTGTGTCTTTGTCACTGTGTGTGTCTTTGTGTGTGTGTCTCTGGGTCTCTTTGTTTGTGTGTGTCTGTGTGTGTCTTTGTCTCTGTCTGTGTGTGTGTGTGTGTCTTTGTCTCTCTGTCTGTGTGTGTGTGTGTGTGTGTGTCTTTGTCTCTGTGTCTCTCTCTCTGTGTGTGTGTGTGTGTGTGTCTCTGGGTCTCTTTGTGCGTGTGTGTGTGTGTCTCTGTGTGTGTGTCTCTGTGTGTGTGTGTTAGACATGTGTGTGAGATCCTACAGGTTCACTCTCCTCACTCCAGTGCTAACGGAGCTCCAGCGGCTAACGGAGCGGCGACCGCTAACGGCCACGCCAAACCAGCGGACGCCGACACCATCGTCATCAGCGACAGCGACGAGGAGAGCAAAGCCTTCCAGAGCCCCACGGCTAACAAGAGGTCAGAGGTCGTCTGGCAATGGCACACACTGCACTAATACACACAAATAAACCAAACACACACACACACATAGATATAGATAGATAGATAGATAGATAGATAGATAGATAGATAGATAGATCTATCTATCTATCTATCTATCTATCTATCTGGAACAGCAATACTAAACATGTGTGTGTGTGTGTGTGTCTCTCTCTCTCTCTGTGTGTGTGTGTGTGTGTCTCTCTCTCTGTGTGTGTGTGTGTGTCTCTCTCTCTGTGTGTGTGTGTGTGTGTGTGTGTCTCTCTCTCTCTGTGTGTGTGTGTGTGTGTGTCTCTCTCTCTCTGTGTGTGTGTGTGTGTGTGTCTCTCTCTCTCTGTGTGTGTGTGTGTGTCTCTCTGTGTGTGTGTCTCTCTGTGTGTGTGTCTCTCTCTGTGTGTGTGTGTCTCTCTCTCTGTGTGTGTGTGTGTCTCTCTCTCTCTGTGTGTGTCAGCAGGAAGAAGAAGCCTCTGAACCCGTCGGTGTTTAAATACACTGTGAGGATGATGAAGGACGAACACAGCGAGCCGTTTACGGTGAAAGCCAATCAGATCAGGTGAGCTGGTTCCCCTGGAGACCACGTTAGAGAGGAGCAGCTGAGGTCTCCTCTCAGAGAGGAGCAGCTGATGGAGGAGGTCTCCTCTCAGAGAGGAGCAGCTGATGGAGGAACAGCTGAGGTCTCCTCTCAGAGAGGAGCAGCTGAGGTCTCCTCTCTGAGAGGAACAGCTGGTGCTGGAGGTCTCCTCTCTGAGAGGAGCAGCTGATGGAGGAACAGCTGAGGTCTCCTCTCTGAGAGGAACAGCTGATGCTGGAGGTCTCCTCTCTGAGAGGAACAGCTGATGGAGGAACAGCTGAGGTCTCCTCTCTGAGAGGAACAGCTGATGCTGGAGGTCTCCTCTCTGAGAGGAACAGCTGATGGAGGAACAGCTGAGGTCTCCTCTCTGAGAGGAGCTGCTGATGGAGGAACAGCTGAGGTCTCCTCTCTGAGAGGAGCAGCTGATGGAGGAGGTCTCCTCTCTGAGAGGAACAGCTGATGGAGGAACAGCTGAGGTCTCCTCTCTGAGAGGAGCTGCTGATGGAGGAACAGCTGAGGTCTCCTCTCTGAGAGGAGCTGCTGATGGAGGAACAGCTGAGGTCTCCTCTCTGAGAGGAGCAGCTGATGGAGGAGGTCTCCTCTCAGAGAGGAGCAGCTGAGGTCTCCTCTCTGAGAGGAACAGCTGGTGCTGGAGGTCTCCTCTCTGAGAGGAGCAGCTGATGGAGGAACAGCTGAGGTCTCCTCTCTGAGAGGAGCTGCTGATGGAGGAACAGCTGAGGTCTCCTCTCTGAGAGGAGCAGCTGATGGAGGAGGTCTCCTCTCTGAGAGGAACAGCTGATGGAGGAACAGCTGAGGTCTCCTCTCTGAGAGGAGCTGCTGATGCTGGAGGTCTCCTCTCTGAGAGGAGCAGCTGGTGGAGGAGCAGCTGGTGGAGGAGCAGCTGGTGATGGAGGTCTCCTCTCAGAGAGGAGCAGCTGGTGGAGGAACAGCTGGTGGAGGAGCAGCTGGTGGAGGAACAGCTGGTGATGGAGGTCTCCTCTCAGAGAGGAACAGCTGGTGGAGGAACAGCTGGTGGAGGAACAGCTGGTGATGGATGTCTCCTCTCAGAGAGGAGCAGCTGGTGGAGGAACAGCTGGTGATGGAGGTCTCCTCTCTGAGAGGAGCAGCTGGTGGAGGAACAGCTGATGATGGAGGTCTCCTCTCAGAGAGGAACAGCTGGTGGAGGAACAGCTGGTGGAGGAGCAGCTGGTGGAGGAACAGCTGGTGATGGAGGTCTCCTCTCAGAGAGGAACAGCTGGTGGAGGAACAGCTGGTGATGGAGGTCTCCTCTCAGAGAGGAACAGCTGGTGGAGGAACAGCTGGTGGAGGAGCAGCTGGTGGAGGAACAGCTGGTGATGGAGGTCTCCTCTCAGAGAGGAACAGCTGGTGGAGGAACAGCTGGTGATGGAGGTCTCCTCTCAGAGAGGAACAGCTGATGGAGGAACAGCTGGTGGAGGAGCAGCTGGTGGAGGAACAGCTGGTGATGGATGTCTCTCTGAATGTTGTGTTGTGTTCAGTCGTAGGAAGGCCAGCGTGTCCAAAGAGAGGCTGAAGCTGCTGTTCAAACAACACTGTGAGCCTCAGAACGGGACCATCGCCCTCAAGGTGACTACACAACTACACAATATACACAACTACACAACATACACACAACTACACAACTACACAATATACACAACTACACAACATACACACAACTACACAACTACACAATATACACAACTACACAACATACACACAACTACACAACTACACAATATACACAACTACACAACATACACACAACTACACAACTACACAATATACACAACTACACAACATACACACAACTACACAACTACACAATATACACAACTACACAATATACACAACTACACCACATACACACAACTACACAATATACACAATATACACAACTACACAATATACACAACTACACAATATACACAACTACACAATATACACAACTACACAACATACACAATATACACAACTACACAATATACACAACTACACAATATACACAACTACACAACATACACAACATACACAGCTAAACAATATACACAACTACACAACATACACACAACTACACAATATACACAATATACACAACTACACAACATACACAACATACACAACATACACAATATACACAACATACACAACATACACAATATACACAACATACACAATATACACAACTACACAATATACACAATATACACAACTACACAACTACACAATATATACAATATACACAGCTAAACAATATACACAACTACACAACATACACAATATACACAGCTAAACAATATACACAACTACACAACATACACACAACTACACAATATACACACAACTACACAATATACACAATATACACAACTACACAACATACACACAACTACATAACATACACACAACTACACAACATACACAATATACACAACTACACAATATACACAACATACACAGCTAAACAATATACACAACTACACAACATACACACAACTACACAATATACACAATATACACAACTACACACGTACACAAAACTACACAACATACACAACTATACACAGCTACACAATATACACAATATACACAGCTAAACAATATACACAACTACACAACATACACAATATACACAACTACACAATATACACAATATACACAATATACACAACATACACACAACATACACACAACATACACACAACATACACACAACATACACACAACATACACACAACATACACACAACATACACACAATATACACAACATACACACAACTACACACAACATACACACAACTACACAACATACACACGTACACAAAACTACACAACATACACACAACTATACACAGCTACACAACATACACACAGCTACACAACATACACACAGCTACACAACATATACACAACATATACACAGCTACACAACATACACAAAACTACACAACATACACACAACTATACACAGCTACACAACATATACACAGCTACACAACATACACAAAACTACACAACATACACACAACTACACACAGCTACACAACTATACACAGCTACACAACTATACACAGCTACACAACTATACACAGCTACACAACTATACACAGCTACACAACTATACACAGCTACACAACTATACACAGCTACACAACATATACACAGCTACACAACATACACAAAACTACACAACATACACACAACTATACACAGCTACACAACATATACACAGCTACACAACATATACACAGCTACACACACAACTACACAACATACACACAACTATACACAGCTACACAACATACACACAGCTACACAACATATACACAACATATACACAGCTACACAACATACACACAGCTACACAACATATACACAACATATACACAGCTACACAACATACACACAGCTACACAACATACACACAACTATACACAGCTACACAACATATACACAGCTACACAACATACACACAACTACACAACATACACACAACTATACACAGCTACACAACTATACACAGCTACACAACTATACACAGCTACACAACTATACACAGCTACACAACTATACACAGCTACACAACATATACACAGCTACACAACATACACACAACATATACACAGCTACACAACATATACACAGCTACACAACATATACACAGCTACACAACATATACACAGCTACACACACAACTACACAACATACACACAACTATACACAACATACACACAACTATACACAACATACACAGCTACACAACATATACACAACTACACAACATACACAGCTACACAACATATACACAACTACATAACTACACACACAACTACATAACTAGACAACTACACAACATATACACAACTACACAATATACACACAACTATACACAACATATACACAACATACACAGCTACACAACATATACACAACTACACGACATACACACAACATACACACAACTACACGCATACACACAACTACACAGCATATACACAATATATACACACAACTACACACAACTACACAACGCGTAGTATGGCGAGAGAGAGCCGTGTCAACGCGTAGTATGGCGAGAGCCGTGTCAACGCGTAGTATGGCGAGAGAGAGCCGTGTTAACGCGTAGTATGGCGAGAGGGAGCCGTGTCAACGCGTAGTATGGCGAGAGGGAGCCGTGTCAACGCGTAGTATGGCGAGAGCCGTGTCAACGCGTAGTATGGCGAGAGGGAGCCGTGTTAACGCGTAGTATGGCGAGAGAGAGCCGTGTCAACGCGTAGTATGGCGAGAGGGAGCCGTGTCAACGCGTAGTATGGCGAGAGGGAGCCGTGTCAACGCGTAGTATGGCGAGAGGGAGCCGTGTCAACGCGTAGTATGACTGGTATGTGGCTGTTGTCAACATGATGTATGTTTCTATGAAAGCGTTTCCTGTGATTGATGACATCACTTCCTGTGTCTCAGGCCTCCACCGTGACGAAGCACCGGCTGTCTGAACAGAGCTTCTCTCAGTTCTTCCCTGATGACCCCCCCGTCTTCCCCTTCAGCCCCCCCTCCAAAGGTGGCGGGCGGGGCTCACCTGCACAGGTGAGAGGCACCGTGCAGCATGAAGGGTGTGTGTGTGTGTGTGTGTGTGTGTGTGTGTGTGTGTGTATATATTAATGTGTGTGTATATATTAATGTGTGTGTGTGTGTGTGTGTGTGTGTGTATATATTGTGTGTGTGTGTATATATTAATGTGTGTGTGTGTGTGTGTGTGTGTGTATATTAATGTGTGTGTGTGTGTGTGTGTGTGTATATATATTGTGTGTGTGTGTATATATTAATGTGTGTGTGTGTGTGTGTGTGTGTATATATTAATGTGTGTGTGTGTGTATATATTAATGTGTGTGTGTGTGTATATTAATGTGTGTGTGTGTGTATATTAATGTGTGTGTGTGTGTGTGTGTGTATATTAATGTGTGTGTGTGTGTGTGTGTGTGTGCGTGTGTGTGTGTGTGTGTAGGCCAGCCCGTCCCTGCTGAGGGAGAAGCTGCTGCAGCAGAGAGAAAACATGGAGCGCTCTCGTCTGAAGAAGGTGAAGAAAGAGATGGAGGAGACGCAGGAGGCCAAGAGGAGAGACCGGGAGGAGAGGGAGAGGCTCAAGGAGGAGCAGAGGAAACGCTTTGAAGAGGAGAAACAGAAGAGGAGGGAGGAGAAGGAGCGCAGGAAGCTGGAGAAGGACAGAGTCAGTTCACTCTCTCTTTGTAACCAGTGACAGAAATACACTACCGGCCAAAAGTTTGGGGTCACCTAGAAATGTCCGTTCCAGCTG
>JAKRKW010000187.1:47500-49198 GCA_023566125.1 Zingel zingel
AAAGTTGGAAGTCTTCTGGTAGCTGTGCCAAGAGAAATCTCAATCATTCCCAATCTAGCAGAGACGGAGAGCGTAGGTATATGTAAGGAGATAACATAGGCACAGGCTAATTACTGATCACTAACATGATAGTTAACATTAGGAATTACACTTAAACAGCTAATGGAAGTCCAAACTGCCTGAGAGCTCTCCTGTACTATACGGTAATTCCTCTACTATGAGACAGTAAGTCTCGTGGTTATGACCCAATCGTTAGCCTATTTTTATAAGAACGTCTGCTACGGAGCCATAACGTGAGCTACAAGGTAATGGAGCCTTTTATACATTGTCGTGTTTCTTTAGAAATAAACAACGGACAAATAGAGTCTTTAAACGCTTCAGATGTAAAGTTATTCTCTGTCAAAGTGACGTCAGAATGAATGGCAGTCAATGGGATGCTAACGGGAGCTGATGGCTTGGTAGCATCAGAATGAATGGCAGTCAATGGGATGCTAACGGGAGGTGATGGCTTGGTAGCATCAGAATGAATGGCAGTCAATGGGATGCTAACGGGAGCTGATGGCTTGGTAGCATCAGAATGAATGGCAGTCAATGGGATGCTAACGGAGGAGATGGCTTGGTAGCATCTAAATGGCGCCATTGGAGGTTCGAGCTCTGAAGAGAAGCTGACCCCCTTGGTGATCCGTTTGTCTGAGGGTCGTTGGTTGCGTGGGCGCTCAGTGTAGTCAGAATGTCCTCCGACGGGATTGTGTGGAAACACAAGCCAGGCTTCAGGGTCTCTTCAGTTTGTGCTCCAGTTAAACAACTGACGTTTTAGCTACAGTGAGTTAAAGGTGTGTGTGTGTGTGTGTGTGTGTGTGTGTGTGTGTGTGTGTGTGTGTGTGTGTGTGTGTGTGTGTGTAGGGGAGAAGCTAAGGATCCTCCAGGCTCTGGTAGGGAAGCTGCTGACGCTGGCGTCCAGCAGAGATGTGATCGAGGACTGTGTGGAGGAGCAGAGAGCCGCCAGACAGGACTGAGAGAAATCAGAGCGGAGCAACACCGCCGAGACAGAGAGAGGCCGCACACAGGTACACACACACACACACAGAGAGTCACACACACACACAGAGAGAGAGAGAGTCACACACACAGACAGACACACAGAGAGTCACACACACAGACAGACACACAGAGAGTCACACACACACACACAGACACACAGAGAGTCACACACACAGACACACAGAGAGTCACACACAGCAGACACACAGAGAGTCACACACAGACACACAGAGAGTCACACACACACACACACACAGACACCACAGAGAGTCACACACACGCACACAGACACACAGAGAGTCACACACACAGAGAGAGAGAGAGTCACACACACACACACACAGAGAGAGAGAGAGAGACACACACAGAGAGAGAGAGAGAGAGAGAGTCACACACACACAGAGAGAGAGAGAGTCACACACACACACACACACACACACACAGAGAGAGAGAGACACACACACACACACACACACACACACACAGAGAGTCACACCACAACACAGAGAGAGAGAGAGTCACACACACACACAGAGAGAGAGAGAGAGACACACACACACAGAGAGAGAGTCACACACACACACACACACACACACACACACACCACACACACACACACCACACACACACACACACACAACACACACACACACACAC
>JAKRKW010000188.1:0-49035 GCA_023566125.1 Zingel zingel
GCATTTTTTTTTACATTTTTTTGCATTTTTTTTTACATTTTTTTGCATTTTTTTTTGCATTTTTTTTGCATTTTTTTACATTTTTTTTGCATTTTTTTTGCATTTTTTTTTAATTTTTTTTTGCATTTTTTTGCATTTTTTTTTGCATTTTTTTGCATTTTTTTTTGCTTTTTTTTGCATTTTTTTTTACATTTTTTTGCATTTTTTTTGCATTTTTTTTGCATTTTTTTGTGTTTTTTTTGCATTTTTTTTGCATTTTTTTGCATTTTTTTTTTTACATTTTTTGCATTTTTTTTGCATTTTTTTTGCATTTTTTTTTTACTTTTTTTGCATTTTTTTTTGCATTTTTTTTGCATTTTTTTTGCATTTTATTTGCATTTTTTTTGCATTTTTTTTGCATTTTTTTTGCATTTTTTTTTTTACTTTTTTTGCATTTTTTTTGCATTTTTTTTGCATTTTTTTTGCATTTTTTTTGCATTTTTTTTTGCATTTTTTTTGCATTTTTTTTGCATTTTTTTGCATTTTTTTTTGCATTTTTTTTGCATTTTTTTTTACATTTTTTTGCATTTTTTTTACATTTTTTTGCATTTTTTTTTTGCATTTTTTTTGCATTTTTTTACATTTTTTTTGCATTTTTTTTTGCATTTTTTGCATTTTTTTTTGCATTTTTTTTGCATTTTTTTTTTACATTTTTTTGCATTTTTTTTGCATTTTTTTTGCATTTTTTGCATTTTTTTTTGCATTTTTTTTGCATTTTTTTGTGTTTTTTTTGCATTTTTTTTTGCATTTTTTTTGCATTTTTTTTTTTACTTTTTTTGCATTTTTTTTGCATTTTTTTTGCATTTTTTTTTACATTTTTTTGCATTTTTTTTTACATTTTTTTGCATTTTTTTTTGCATTTTTTTTGCATTTTTTTACATTTTTTTTGCATTTTTTTTTGCATTTTTTTTGAATTTTTTTTTGCATTTTTTTGCATTTTTTTTTGCATTTTTTTTGCATTTTTTTTTTACATTTTTTTGCATTTTTTTTTGCATTTTTTTTGCATTTTTTGCATTTTTTTTTGCATTTTTTTTGCATTTTTTTGTGTTTTTTTTGCATTTTTTTTTGCATTTTTTTTGCATTTTTTTTTTTACTTTTTTTGCATTTTTTTTGCATTTTTTTTGCATTTTTTTTTACATTTTTTTGCATTTTTTTTTACATTTTTTTGCATTTTTTTTTGCATTTTTTTTGCATTTTTTTACATTTTTTTTGCATTTTTTTTGCATTTTTTTTTAATTTTTTTTTGCATTTTTTTGCATTTTTTTTGCATTTTTTTGCATTTTTTTTTGCTTTTTTTTGCATTTTTTTTTACATTTTTTTGCATTTTTTTTGCATTTTTTTTGCATTTTTTTGTGTTTTTTTTGCATTTTTTTTTGCATTTTTTTTGCATTTTTTTTTTTACTTTTTTTGCATATTTTTTTACATTTTTTTGCATTTTTTTTTACATTTTTTTGCATTTTTTTTTTTGCATTTTTTTTGCATTTTTTTACATTTTTTTTGCATTTTTTTTTGCATTTTTTTTGCATTTTTTTTTAACATTTTTTTGCATTTTTTTTGCATTTTTTTTGCATTTTTTGCATTTTTTTTTGCATTTTTTTTGCATTTTTTTGTGTTTTTTTTGCATTTTTTTTTGCATTTTTTTTGCATTTTTTTTGCATTTTTTTTTGCATTTTTTTTTACATTTTTTTGCATTTTTTTTTTACATTTTTTTGCATTTTTTTTTGCATTTTTTTTGCATTTTTTTACATTTTTTTTGCATTTTTTTTTGCATTTTTTTTGAATTTTTTTTTGCATTTTTTTGCATTTTTTTTTGCATTTTTTTGCTTTTTTTTTTGCTTTTTTTTTGCATTTTTTTTTACATTTTTTTGCATTTTTTTTGCATTTTTTTTGCATTTTTTTGTGTTTTTTTTGCATTTTTTTTTGCATTTTTTTTGCATTTTTTTTTTTTTACTTTTTTTGCATATTTTTTTACATTTTTTTGCATTTTTTTTTACATTTTTTTGCATTTTTTTTTTTGCATTTTTTTTGCATTTTTTTTTGCATTTTTTTGCATTTTTTTTTACATTTTTTGCATTTTTTTTTGCATTTTTTTTGCATTTTTTTTTACTTTTTTTGCATTTTTTTTTGCATTTTTTTTGCATTTTTTTTGCATTTTATTTGCATTTTTTTGCATTTTTTTTGCATTTTTTTTTGCATTTTTTTGCATTTTTTTGCATTTTTTTTTGCATTTTTTTTGCATTTTTTTTTTACATTTTTTTGCATTTTTTTTTGCATTTTTTTGCATTTTTTTGCATTTTTTTTTGCATTTTTTTTGCATTTTTTTGTGTTTTTTTTGCATTTTTTTTTGCATTTTTTTTGCATTTTTTTTTAAACTTTTTTTGCATTTTTTTTTGCATTTTTTTTGCATTTTTTTTGCATTTTTTTTGCATTTTTTTTTGCATTTTTTTTGCATTTTTTTTTGCATTTTTTTGCATTTTTTTTGCATTTTTTTGCATTTTTTTGCATTTTTTTTGCATTTTTTTTTGCATTTTTTTTTGCATTTTTTTTGCATTTTTTTACATTTTTTTT
This sequence comes from Zingel zingel, assembly GCA_023566125.1. Lineage (NCBI taxonomy): Eukaryota > Metazoa > Chordata > Actinopteri > Perciformes > Percidae > Zingel > Zingel zingel. The sequence continues at coordinate 2,608 of JAKRKW010000188.1, forward strand.
GCATTTTTTTTTGCATTTTTTTTGAATTTTTTTTTGCATTTTTTTGCATTTTTTTTTGCATTTTTTTGCTTTTTTTTTTGCTTTTTTTTTGCATTTTTTTGCATTTTTTTTGCATTTTTTTGCATTTTTTTGCATTTTTTTTGCATTTTTTTTTACATTTTTTTGCATTTTTTTTTTACATTTTTTTGCATTTTTTTTACATTTTTTTTTGCATTTTTTTTGCATTTTTTTTGCATTTTTTTTGCATTTTTTTTGCATTTTTTTTGCATTTTTTTTGCATTTTTTGCATTTTTTTTGCATTTTTTTTGCATTTTTTTTTTGCATTTTATTTGCATTTTTTTTGCATTTTTTTGCATTTTTTTTGCATTTTTTTTACATTTTTTTTTGCATTTTTTTGCATTTTTTTTGCATTTTTTTGCATTTTTTTTTGCATTTTTTTGCATTTTATTTGCATTTTTTTTGCATTTTTTTGCATATTTTTTTGAATTTTTTTTTACATTTTTTGCATTTTTTTTGCATTTTTTTTGCATTTTTTTTTGCATTTTTTGCATTTTTTTTTGCATTTTTTTTGCATTTTTTTTTGCATTTTATTTGCATTTTTTTTGCATTTTTTTGCATTTTTTTTTGCATTTTTTTGCATTTTTTTGCATTTTTTTTGCATTTTTTTTGCATTTTTTTTTACATTTTTTTGCATTTTTTTTTGCATTTTTTTTGCATTTTTTTGCATTTTTTTTTGCATTTTTTTGCATTTTTTTGTGTTTTTTTTGCATTTTTTTACATTTTTTTGCATTTTTTTTTGCATTTTTTTTGCATTTTTTTGCATTTTTTTTTGCATTTTTTTTTGCATTTTTTGCATTTTTTTTGCATTTTTTTTACATTTTTTTGCATTTTTTTTTACATTTTTTTGCATTTTTTTTTGCATTTTTTTTGCATTTTTTTACATTTTTTTTGCATTTTTTTTTGCATTTTTTTTGAATTTTTTTTTGCATTTTTTTGCATTTTTTTTTGCATTTTTTTGCATTTTTTTTTGCTTTTTTTTTGCATTTTTTTTTACATTTTTTTGCATTTTTTTTGCATTTTTTTTGCATTTTTTTGTGTTTTTTTTGCATTTTTTTTTGCATTTTTTTTGCATTTTTTTTTTTTACTTTTTTGCATATTTTTTTACATTTTTTTGCATTTTTTTTTACATTTTTTTGCATTTTTTTTTTTGCATTTTTTTTGCATTTTTTTACATTTTTTTGCATTTTTTTTTGCATTTTTTTTGCATTTTTTTTTGCATTTTTTTGCATTTTTTTTTACATTTTTTGCATTTTTTTTTGCATTTTTTTTGCATTTTTTTTTACTTTTTTTGCATTTTTTTTTGCATTTTTTTTGCATTTTTTTTGCATTTTATTTGCATTTTTTTTGCATTTTTTTTGCATTTTTTTTTGCATTTTTTTGCATTTTTTTGCATTTTTTTTTGCATTTTTTTTGCATTTTTTTTTTACATTTTTTTGCATTTTTTTTTTGCATTTTTTTGCATTTTTTTGCATTTTTTTTTGCATTTTTTTTGCATTTTTTGTGTTTTTTTTGCATTTTTTTTTGCATTTTTTTTGCATTTTTTTTTAACTTTTTTTGCATTTTTTTTTGCATTTTTTTTGCATTTTTTTTGCATTTTTTTTGCATTTTTTTTTGCATTTTTTGCATTTTTTTTGCATTTTTTTTACATTTTTTTGCATTTTTTTTTTACATTTTTTTGCATTTTTTTTTGCATTTTTTTTGCATTTTTTTACATTTTTTTTGCATTTTTTTTTGCATTTTTTTTGAATTTTTTTTTGCATTTTTTTGCATTTTTTTTGCATTTTTTTGCATTTTTTTTTGCTTTTTTTTTGCATTTTTTTTTACATTTTTTTGCATTTTTTTTGCATTTTTTTTGCATTTTTTTGTGTTTTTTTTGCATTTTTTTTGCATTTTTTTTGCATTTTTTTTTTTTACTTTTTTTGCATATTTTTTTACATTTTTTTGCATTTTTTTTTACATTTTTTTGCATTTTTTTTTTTGCATTTTTTTTGCATTTTTTTACATTTTTTTGCATTTTTTTTTGCATTTTTTTTGCATTTTTTTTTGCATTTTTTTGCATTTTTTTTTACATTTTTTGCATTTTTTTTTGCATTTTTTTTGCATTTTTTTTTACTTTTTTTGCATTTTTTTTTGCATTTTATTTGCATTTTTTTTGCATTTTTTTTGCATTTTTTTTTTGCATTTTTTTGCATTTTTTTGCATTTTTTTTTGCATTTTTTTTGCATTTTTTTTTTACATTTTTTTGCATTTTTTTTTTGCATTTTTTTGCATTTTTTTGCATTTTTTTTTGCATTTTTTTTGCATTTTTTTGTGTTTTTTTTGCATTTTTTTTTGCATTTTTTTTGCATTTTTTTTTTAACTTTTTTTGCATTTTTTTTTGCATTTTTTTTGCATTTTTTTTGCATTTTTTTTGCATTTTTTTTTGCATTTTTTGCATTTTTTTTGCATTTTTTTTACATTTTTTTGCATTTTTTTGCATTTTTTTTTGCATTTTTTTTGCATTTTTTTACATTTTTTTTGCATTTTTTTTTGCATTTTTTTTGAATTTTTTTTTGCATTTTTTTGCATTTTTTTTTGCATTTTTTTGCATTTTTTTTTGCTTTTTTTTTGCATTTTTTTTTACATTTTTTTGCATTTTTTTTGCATTTTTTTTGCATTTTTTTGTGTTTTTTTTGCATTTTTTTTTGCATTTTTTTTGCATTTTTTTTTTTTACTTTTTTTGCATATTTTTTTACATTTTTTTGCATTTTTTTTTACATTTTTTTGCATTTTTTTTTTTGCATTTTTTTTGCATTTTTTTACATTTTTTTGCATTTTTTTTTGCATTTTTTTTGCATTTTTTTTTGCATTTTTTTGCATTTTTTTTTACATTTTTTGCATTTTTTTTTGCATTTTTTTTGCATTTTTTTTTACTTTTTTTGCATTTTTTTTTGCATTTTTTTTGCATTTTTTTTGCATTTTATTTGCATTTTTTTTGCATTTTTTTTGCATTTTTTTTTGCATTTTTTTGCATTTTTTTGCATTTTTTTTTGCATTTTTTTTGCATTTTTTTTTTACATTTTTTTGCATTTTTTTTTTGCATTTTTTTGCATTTTTTTGCATTTTTTTTTGCATTTTTTTTGCATTTTTTTGTGTTTTTTTTGCATTTTTTTTTGCATTTTTTTTGCATTTTTTTTTAAACTTTTTTTGCATTTTTTTTTGCATTTTTTTTGCATTTTTTTTGCATTTTTTTTGCATTTTTTTTTGCATTTTTTTTGCATTTTTTTTTGCATTTTTTTGCATTTTTTTTTGCATTTTTTTGCATTTTTTTGCATTTTTTTTGCATTTTTTTTTACATTTTTTTGCATTTTTTTTTTACATTTTTTTGCATTTTTTTTACATTTTTTTTTGCATTTTTTTTGCATTTTTTTTGCATTTTTTTTGCATTTTTTTTGCATTTTTTTTGCATTTTTTTTTGCATTTTTTGCATTTTTTTTGCATTTTTTTTGCATTTTTTTTTTGCATTTTATTTGCATTTTTTTTGCATTTTTTTGCATTTTTTTTGCATTTTTTTTACATTTTTTTTTGCATTTTTTTTGCATTTTTTTTGCATTTTTTTGCATTTTTTTTTGCATTTTTTTGCATTTTATTTGCATTTTTTTTGCATTTTTTTGCATTTTTTTTTGAATTTTTTTTGCATTTTTTTTTGCATTTTTTGCATTTTTTTTTGCATTTTTTTTGCATTTTTTTTTGCATTTTATTTGCATTTTTTTTGCATTTTTTTGCATTTTTTTTTTGCATTTTTTTGCATTTTTTTGCATTTTTTTTGCATTTTTTTTGCATTTTTTTTTGCATTTTATTTGCATTTTTTTTGCATTTTTTTGCATTTTTTTTGCATTTTTTTTACATTTTTTTTTGCATTTTTTTTGCATTTTTTTTGCATTTTTTTGCATTTTTTTTTGCATTTTTTTGCATTTTATTTGCATTTTTTTTGCATTTTTTTGCATTTTTTTTGCATTTTTTTTGCATTTTTTTTTGCATTTTTTGCATTTTTTTTTGCATTTTTTTTGCATTTTTTTTTGCATTTTATTTGCATTTTTTTTGCATTTTTTTGCATTTTTTTTTTGCATTTTTTTGCATTTTTTTGCATTTTTTTTGCATTTTTTTTGCATTTTTTTTTACATTTTTTTGCATTTTTTTTTGCATTTTTTTTGCATTTTTTTGCATTTTTTTTTGCATTTTTTTGCATTTTTTTGTTTTTTTGCATTTTTTTTGCATTTTTTTTGCATTTTTTTTTTTACTTTTTTTGCATTTTTTGCATTTTTTTTTGCATTTTTTTTGCATTTTTTTTGCATTTTTTTTGCATTTTTTTGCATTTTTTTTTGCATTTTTTTTGCATTTTTTTTTCCATTTTTTTGCAATTTTTTTTGTATTTTTTTTGCATTTTTTTGTGTTTTTTTTGCATTTTTTTTTGCATTTTTTTAGCATTTTTTTTTTTACTTTTTTTGCATTTTTTTTTGCATTTTTTTTGCATTTTTTTGCATTTTTTTTTTGCATTTTTTTTGCATTTTTTTTTGCATTTTTTTGCATTTTTTTTTGCATTTTTTTGCATTTTTTTTTGCATTTTTTTTGCATTTTTTTTTACATTTTTTTGCATTTTTTTTTACATTTTTTTGCATTTTTTTTTACATTTTTTTGCATTTTTTTGCATTTTTTTTGCATTTTTTTTGCATTTTTTTTTGCATTTTTTTTGCATTTTTTTTTACATTTTTTTGCATTTTTTTTTACATTTTTTTGCATTTTTTTTGCATTTTTTTTGCATTTTTTTTTGCATTTTTTTTTGCATTTTTTTGCATTTTTTTTGCATTTTTTTTTACATTTTTTTGCATTTTTTTTACATTTTTTTGCATTTTTTTTTGCATTTTTTTTGCATTTTTTTACATTTTTTTTGCATTTTTTTTGCATTTTTTTTGCATTTTTTTTTGCATTTTTTTGCATTTTTTTTTTTGCATTTTTTTGCATTTTTTTTTTGCATTTTTTTTGCATTTTTTTTGCATTTTTTTTGCATTTTTTTTGCATTTTTTTGCAATTTTTTTTGCATTTTTTTTGCATTTTTTTTGCATTTTTTTTACATTTTTTTTGCATTTTTTTTGCATTTTTTTGCATTTTTTTTTGCATTTTTTTTGCATTTTTTTTTGCATTTTTTTGCATTTTTTTTTGCATTTTTTTTGCATTTTTTTTTTACATTTTTTTGCATTTTTTTTTACATTTTTTTTGCATTTTTTTGCATTTTTTTTGCATTTTTTTTGCATTTTTTTTTGCATTTTTTTGCATTTTTTTTTACATTTTTTTGCATTTTTTTACATTTTTTTTGCATTTTTTTTTGCATTTTTTTTGCATTTTTTTTTTGCATTTTTTTGCATTTTTTTTTTGCATTTTTTTGCATTTTTTTTTTGCATTTTTTTTGCATTTTTTTACATTTTTTTTGCATTTTTTTTTTGCATTTTTTGCATTTTTTTTTGCATTTTTTTTGCATTTTTTTTTGCATTTTTTTTGCATTTTTTTTGCATTTTTTTTGCAATTTTTTTTGCATTTTTTTTGCATTTTTTTTTGCATTTTTTTTGCATTTTTTTGTGTTTTTTTTGCATTTTTTTTTGCATTTTTTTTGCATTTTTTTTTTTACTTTTTTTGCATTTTTTTTGCATTTTTTTTGCATTTTTTTTTACATTTTTTTGCATTTTTTTTTACATTTTTTTGCATTTTTTTTTGCATTTTTTTTGCATTTTTTTACATTTTTTTTGCATTTTTTTTTGCATTTTTTTTGAATTTTTTTTTGCATTTTTTTGCATTTTTTTTTGCATTTTTTTTGCATTTTTTTTTTACATTTTTTTGCATTTTTTTTTGCATTTTTTTTGCATTTTTTGCATTTTTTTTTGCATTTTTTTTGCATTTTTTTGTGTTTTTTTTGCATTTTTTTTTGCATTTTTTTTGCATTTTTTTTTTTACTTTTTTTGCATTTTTTTTGCATTTTTTTTGCATTTTTTTTTACATTTTTTTGCATTTTTTTTTTACATTTTTTTGCATTTTTTTTTGCATTTTTTTTGCATTTTTTTACATTTTTTTTGCATTTTTTTTGCATTTTTTTTTTATTTTTTTTTGCATTTTTTTGCATTTTTTTTTGCATTTTTTTGCATTTTTTTTTGCTTTTTTTTGCATTTTTTTTTACATTTTTTTGCATTTTTTTTGCATTTTTTTTGCATTTTTTTGTGTTTTTTTGCATTTTTTTTTGCATTTTTTTTGCATTTTTTTTTTTACTTTTTTTGCATATTTTTTTACATTTTTTTGCATTTTTTTTTACATTTTTTTGCATTTTTTTTTTTGCATTTTTTTTGCATTTTTTTACATTTTTTTTGCATTTTTTTTTGCATTTTTTTTGCATTTTTTTTTAACATTTTTTTGCATTTTTTTTGCATTTTTTTTGCATTTTTTGCATTTTTTTTTGCATTTTTTTTGCATTTTTTTGTGTTTTTTTTTGCATTTTTTTTTGCATTTTTTTTGCATTTTTTTTGCATTTTTTTTTGCATTTTTTTTTACATTTTTTTGCATTTTTTTTTTACATTTTTTTGCATTTTTTTTTGCATTTTTTTTGCATTTTTTTTCATTTTTTTTGCATTTTTTTTTGCATTTTTTTTGAATTTTTTTTTGCATTTTTTTGCATTTTTTTTTGCATTTTTTTGCTTTTTTTTTTGCTTTTTTTTTGCATTTTTTTTTACATTTTTTTGCATTTTTTTTGCATTTTTTTTGCATTTTTTTGTGTTTTTTTTGCATTTTTTTTTGCATTTTTTTTGCATTTTTTTTTTTTTACTTTTTTTGCATATTTTTTTACATTTTTTTGCATTTTTTTTTACATTTTTTTGCATTTTTTTTTTTGCATTTTTTTTGCATTTTTTTTTGCATTTTTTTGCATTTTTTTTTACATTTTTTGCATTTTTTTTTGCATTTTTTTTGCATTTTTTTTTACTTTTTTTGCATTTTTTTTTTGCATTTTTTTTGCATTTTTTTTGCATTTTATTTGCATTTTTTTGCATTTTTTTTGCATTTTTTTTTGCATTTTTTTGCATTTTTTTGCATTTTTTTTTGCATTTTTTTTGCATTTTTTTTTTACATTTTTTTGCATTTTTTTTTGCATTTTTTTGCATTTTTTTGCATTTTTTTTTGCATTTTTTTTGCATTTTTTTGTGTTTTTTTTTGCATTTTTTTTTGCATTTTTTTTGCATTTTTTTTTAAACTTTTTTTGCATTTTTTTTTGCATTTTTTTTGCATTTTTTTTGCATTTTTTTTGCATTTTTTTTTGCATTTTTTTTGCATTTTTTTTTGCATTTTTTTGCATTTTTTTTGCATTTTTTTGCATTTTTTTGCATTTTTTTTGCATTTTTTTTTGCATTTTTTTTTGCATTTTTTTTGCATTTTTTTACATTTTTTTTGCATTTTTTTTTGCATTTTTTTTGAATTTTTTTTTGCATTTTTTTGCATTTTTTTTTGCATTTTTTTGCTTTTTTTTTTGCTTTTTTTTTGCATTTTTTTGCATTTTTTTTTGCATTTTTTTGCATTTTTTTGCATTTTTTTTGCATTTTTTTTTACATTTTTTTGCATTTTTTTTTTACATTTTTTTGCATTTTTTTTTGCATTTTTTTTGCATTTTTTTGCATTTTTTTTTGCATTTTTTTGCATTTTTTTGTGTTTTTTTGCATTTTTTTTGCATTTTTTTTGCATTTTTTTTTTTACTTTTTTTGCATTTTTTGCATTTTTTTTTGCATTTTTTTTGCATTTTTTTTGCATTTTTTTTGCATTTTTTTGCATTTTTTTTTGCATTTTTTTTGCATTTTTTTTTCCATTTTTTTGCAATTTTTTTTGTATTTTTTTTGCATTTTTTTGTGTTTTTTTTGCATTTTTTTTTGCATTTTTTTAGCATTTTTTTTTTTACTTTTTTTGCATTTTTTTTTGCATTTTTTTTGCATTTTTTTGCATTTTTTTTCCATTTTTTTGTGTTTTTTTTGCATTTTTTTTTGCATTTTTTTTGCATTTTTTTTTAAGCTTTTTTTGCATTTTTTTTTGCATTTTTTTTGCATTTTTTTTGCATTTTTTTTGCATTTTTTTTTGCATTTTTTTTGCATTTTTTTTTGCATTTTTTTGCATTTTTTTTGCATTTTTTTGCATTTTTTTGCATTTTTTTTGCATTTTTTTTTGCATTTTTTTTTGCATTTTTTTTGCATTTTTTTACATTTTTTTTGCATTTTTTTTTGCATTTTTTTTGAATTTTTTTTTGCATTTTTTTGCATTTTTTTTTGCATTTTTTTGCTTTTTTTTTTGCTTTTTTTTTGCATTTTTTTGCATTTTTTTTGCATTTTTTTGCATTTTTTTGCATTTTTTTTGCATTTTTTTTTACATTTTTTTGCATTTTTTTTTTACATTTTTTTGCATTTTTTTTTGCATTTTTTTTGCATTTTTTTGCATTTTTTTTGCATTTTTTTTTACATTTTTTTGCATTTTTTTTACATTTTTTTGCATTTTTTTTTGCATTTTTTTTGCATTTTTTTACATTTTTTTTGCATTTTTTTTGCATTTTTTTTGCATTTTTTTTTGCATTTTTTTGCATTTTTTTTTTTGCATTTTTTTGCATTTTTTTTTTGCATTTTTTTTGCATTTTTTTTGCATTTTTTTTGCATTTTTTTTGCATTTTTTTGCAATTTTTTTTGCATTTTTTTTGCATTTTTTTTGCATTTTTTTTACATTTTTTTTGCATTTTTTTTGCATTTTTTTGCATTTTTTTTTGCATTTTTTTTGCATTTTTTTTTGCATTTTTTTGCATTTTTTTTTGCATTTTTTTTGCATTTTTTTTTTACATTTTTTTGCATTTTTTTTTACATTTTTTTTGCATTTTTTTGCATTTTTTTTGCATTTTTTTTGCATTTTTTTTTGCATTTTTTTGCATTTTTTTTTACATTTTTTTGCATTTTTTTACATTTTTTTTGCATTTTTTTTTGCATTTTTTTTGCATTTTTTTTTTGCATTTTTTTGCATTTTTTTTTTGCATTTTTTTGCATTTTTTTTTTGCATTTTTTTTGCATTTTTTTACATTTTTTTTGCATTTTTTTTTGCATTTTTTGCATTTTTTTTTGCATTTTTTTTGCATTTTTTTTTGCATTTTTTTTGCATTTTTTTTGCATTTTTTTTGCAATTTTTTTTGCATTTTTTTTGCATTTTTTTTTGCATTTTTTTTGCATTTTTTTGTGTTTTTTTTGCATTTTTTTTTGCATTTTTTTTGCATTTTTTTTTTTACTTTTTTTGCATTTTTTTTGCATTTTTTTTGCATTTTTTTTTACATTTTTTTGCATTTTTTTTTACATTTTTTGCATTTTTTTTTGCATTTTTTTTGCATTTTTTTACATTTTTTTTGCATTTTTTTTTGCATTTTTTTTGAATTTTTTTTTGCATTTTTTTGCATTTTTTTTTGCATTTTTTTTGCATTTTTTTTTTACATTTTTTTGCATTTTTTTTTGCATTTTTTTTGCATTTTTTGCATTTTTTTTTGCATTTTTTTTGCATTTTTTTGTGTTTTTTTTGCATTTTTTTTTGCATTTTTTTTGCATTTTTTTTTTTACTTTTTTTGCATTTTTTTTGCATTTTTTTTGCATTTTTTTTTACATTTTTTTGCATTTTTTTTTACATTTTTTTGCATTTTTTTTTGCATTTTTTTTGCATTTTTTTACATTTTTTTTGCATTTTTTTTGCATTTTTTTTTTATTTTTTTTTGCATTTTTTTGCATTTTTTTTTGCATTTTTTTGCATTTTTTTTTGCTTTTTTTTGCATTTTTTTTTACATTTTTTTGCATTTTTTTTGCATTTTTTTTGCATTTTTTTGTGTTTTTTTGCATTTTTTTTTGCATTTTTTTTGCATTTTTTTTTTTACTTTTTTTGCATATTTTTTTACATTTTTTTGCATTTTTTTTTACATTTTTTTGCATTTTTTTTTTTGCATTTTTTTTGCATTTTTTTACATTTTTTTTTGCATTTTTTTTTGCATTTTTTTTGCATTTTTTTTTAACATTTTTTTGCATTTTTTTTGCATTTTTTTTGCATTTTTTGCATTTTTTTTTGCATTTTTTTTGCATTTTTTTGTGTTTTTTTTGCATTTTTTTTTGCATTTTTTTTGCATTTTTTTTGCATTTTTTTTTGCATTTTTTTTTACATTTTTTTGCATTTTTTTTTTACATTTTTTTGCATTTTTTTTTGCATTTTTTTTGCATTTTTTTACATTTTTTTTGCATTTTTTTTTGCATTTTTTTTGAATTTTTTTTTGCATTTTTTTGCATTTTTTTTTGCATTTTTTTGCTTTTTTTTTTGCTTTTTTTTTGCATTTTTTTTTACATTTTTTTGCATTTTTTTTGCATTTTTTTTGCATTTTTTTGTGTTTTTTTTGCATTTTTTTTTGCATTTTTTTTGCATTTTTTTTTTTTTACTTTTTTTGCATATTTTTTTACATTTTTTTGCATTTTTTTTTACATTTTTTTGCATTTTTTTTTTTGCATTTTTTTTGCATTTTTTTTTGCATTTTTTTGCATTTTTTTTTACATTTTTTGCATTTTTTTTTGCATTTTTTTTGCATTTTTTTTTACTTTTTTTGCATTTTTTTTTGCATTTTTTTTGCATTTTTTTTGCATTTTATTTGCATTTTTTTGCATTTTTTTTGCATTTTTTTTTGCATTTTTTTGCATTTTTTTGCATTTTTTTTTGCATTTTTTTTGCATTTTTTTTTTACATTTTTTTGCATTTTTTTTTGCATTTTTTTGCATTTTTTTGCATTTTTTTTGCATTTTTTTTGCATTTTTTTGTGTTTTTTTTGCATTTTTTTTTGCATTTTTTTTGCATTTTTTTTTAAACTTTTTTTGCATTTTTTTTTGCATTTTTTTTGCATTTTTTTTGCATTTTTTTTGCATTTTTTTTTGCATTTTTTTTGCATTTTTTTTTGCATTTTTTTGCATTTTTTTTGCATTTTTTTGCATTTTTTTGCATTTTTTTTGCATTTTTTTTTGCATTTTTTTTTGCATTTTTTTTGCATTTTTTTACATTTTTTTTGCATTTTTTTTTGCATTTTTTTTGAATTTTTTTTTGCATTTTTTTGCATTTTTTTTTGCATTTTTTTGCTTTTTTTTTTGCTTTTTTTTTGCATTTTTTTGCATTTTTTTTGCATTTTTTTGCATTTTTTTGCATTTTTTTTGCATTTTTTTTTACATTTTTTTGCATTTTTTTTTTACATTTTTTTGCATTTTTTTTACATTTTTTTTTGCATTTTTTTTGCATTTTTTTTGCATTTTTTTTGCATTTTTTTTGCATTTTTTTTGCATTTTTTTTGCATTTTTTGCATTTTTTTTGCATTTTTTTTGCATTTTTTTTTTGCATTTTATTTGCATTTTTTTTGCATTTTTTTGCATTTTTTTTGCATTTTTTTTACATTTTTTTTTGCATTTTTTTTGCATTTTTTTTGCATTTTTTTGCATTTTTTTTTGCATTTTTTTGCATTTTATTTGCATTTTTTTTGCATTTTTTTGCATATTTTTTTGAATTTTTTTTTACATTTTTTGCATTTTTTTTGCATTTTTTTTGCATTTTTTTTTGCATTTTTTGCATTTTTTTTTGCATTTTTTTTGCATTTTTTTTTGCATTTTATTTGCATTTTTTTTGCATTTTTTTGCATTTTTTTTTGCATTTTTTTGCATTTTTTTGCATTTTTTTTGCATTTTTTTTGCATTTTTTTTTACATTTTTTTGCATTTTTTTTTGCATTTTTTTTGCATTTTTTTGCATTTTTTTTTGCATTTTTTTGCATTTTTTTGTGTTTTTTTTGCATTTTTTTACATTTTTTTGCATTTTTTTTTGCATTTTTTTTGCATTTTTTTGCATTTTTTTTTGCATTTTTTTTTGCATTTTTTGCATTTTTTTTGCATTTTTTTTACATTTTTTTGCATTTTTTTTTACATTTTTTTGCATTTTTTTTTGCATTTTTTTTGCATTTTTTTACATTTTTTTTGCATTTTTTTTTGCATTTTTTTTGAATTTTTTTTTGCATTTTTTTGCATTTTTTTTTGCATTTTTTTGCATTTTTTTTTGCTTTTTTTTGCATTTTTTTTTACATTTTTTTGCATTTTTTTTGCATTTTTTTTGCATTTTTTTGTGTTTTTTTTGCATTTTTTTTTGCATTTTTTTTGCATTTTTTTTTGCATTTTTTGCATTTTTTTTGCATTTTTTTTACATTTTTTTGCATTTTTTTTTACATTTTTTTGCATTTTTTTTTGCATTTTTTTTGCATTTTTTTACATTTTTTTTGCATTTTTTTTTGCATTTTTTTTGAATTTTTTTTTGCATTTTTTTGCATTTTTTTTTGCATTTTTTTGCATTTTTTTTTGCTTTTTTTTTGCATTTTTTTTTACATTTTTTTGCATTTTTTTTGCATTTTTTTTGCATTTTTTTGTGTTTTTTTTGCATTTTTTTTTGCATTTTTTTTGCATTTTTTTTTTTTACTTTTTTGCATATTTTTTTACATTTTTTTGCATTTTTTTTTACATTTTTTTGCATTTTTTTTTTTGCATTTTTTTTGCATTTTTTTACATTTTTTTGCATTTTTTTTTGCATTTTTTTTGCATTTTTTTTTGCATTTTTTTGCATTTTTTTTTACATTTTTTGCATTTTTTTTTGCATTTTTTTTGCATTTTTTTTTACTTTTTTTGCATTTTTTTTTGCATTTTTTTTGCATTTTTTTTGCATTTTATTTGCATTTTTTTTGCATTTTTTTTGCATTTTTTTTTGCATTTTTTTGCATTTTTTTGCATTTTTTTTTGCATTTTTTTTGCATTTTTTTTTTACATTTTTTTGCATTTTTTTTTTGCATTTTTTTGCATTTTTTTGCATTTTTTTTTGCATTTTTTTTGCATTTTTTGTGTTTTTTTTGCATTTTTTTTTGCATTTTTTTTGCATTTTTTTTTAACTTTTTTTGCATTTTTTTTTGCATTTTTTTTGCATTTTTTTTGCATTTTTTTTGCATTTTTTTTTGCATTTTTTTTGCATTTTTTTTTGCATTTTTTTTGAATTTTTTTTTGCATTTTTTTGCATTTTTTTTTGCATTTTTTTGCTTTTTTTTTTGCTTTTTTTTTGCATTTTTTTGCATTTTTTTTGCATTTTTTTGCATTTTTTTGCATTTTTTTTGCATTTTTTTTTACATTTTTTTGCATTTTTTTTTTACATTTTTTTGCATTTTTTTTACATTTTTTTTTGCATTTTTTTTGCATTTTTTTTGCATTTTTTTTGCATTTTTTTTGCATTTTTTTTGCATTTTTTTTGCATTTTTTGCATTTTTTTTGCATTTTTTTTGCATTTTTTTTTTGCATTTTATTTGCATTTTTTTTGCATTTTTTTGCATTTTTTTTGCATTTTTTTTACATTTTTTTTTGCATTTTTTTTGCATTTTTTTTGCATTTTTTTGCATTTTTTTTTGCATTTTTTTGCATTTTATTTGCATTTTTTTTGCATTTTTTTGCATATTTTTTTGAATTTTTTTTTACATTTTTTGCATTTTTTTTGCATTTTTTTTGCATTTTTTTTTGCATTTTTTGCATTTTTTTTTGCATTTTTTTTGCATTTTTTTTTGCATTTTATTTGCATTTTTTTTGCATTTTTTTGCATTTTTTTTTGCATTTTTTTGCATTTTTTTGCATTTTTTTTGCATTTTTTTTGCATTTTTTTTTACATTTTTTTGCATTTTTTTTTGCATTTTTTTTGCATTTTTTTGCATTTTTTTTTGCATTTTTTTGCATTTTTTTGTGTTTTTTTTGCATTTTTTTACATTTTTTTGCATTTTTTTTTGCATTTTTTTTGCATTTTTTTGCATTTTTTTTTGCATTTTTTTTTGCATTTTTTGCATTTTTTTTGCATTTTTTTTACATTTTTTTGCATTTTTTTTTACATTTTTTTGCATTTTTTTTTGCATTTTTTTTGCATTTTTTTACATTTTTTTTGCATTTTTTTTTGCATTTTTTTTGAATTTTTTTTTGCATTTTTTTGCATTTTTTTTTGCATTTTTTTGCATTTTTTTTTGCTTTTTTTTGCATTTTTTTTTACATTTTTTTGCATTTTTTTTGCATTTTTTTTGCATTTTTTTGTGTTTTTTTTGCATTTTTTTTTGCATTTTTTTTGCATTTTTTTTTGCATTTTTTGCATTTTTTTTGCATTTTTTTTACATTTTTTTGCATTTTTTTTTACATTTTTTTGCATTTTTTTTTGCATTTTTTTTGCATTTTTTTACATTTTTTTTGCATTTTTTTTTGCATTTTTTTTGAATTTTTTTTTGCATTTTTTTGCATTTTTTTTTGCATTTTTTTGCATTTTTTTTTGCTTTTTTTTTGCATTTTTTTTTACATTTTTTTGCATTTTTTTTGCATTTTTTTTGCATTTTTTTGTGTTTTTTTTGCATTTTTTTTTGCATTTTTTTTGCATTTTTTTTTTTTACTTTTTTGCATATTTTTTTACATTTTTTTGCATTTTTTTTTACATTTTTTTGCATTTTTTTTTTTGCATTTTTTTTGCATTTTTTTACATTTTTTTGCATTTTTTTTTGCATTTTTTTTGCATTTTTTTTTGCATTTTTTTGCATTTTTTTTTACATTTTTTGCATTTTTTTTTGCATTTTTTTTGCATTTTTTTTTACTTTTTTTGCATTTTTTTTTGCATTTTTTTTGCATTTTTTTTGCATTTTATTTGCATTTTTTTTGCATTTTTTTTGCATTTTTTTTTGCATTTTTTTGCATTTTTTTGCATTTTTTTTTGCATTTTTTTTGCATTTTTTTTTTACATTTTTTTGCATTTTTTTTTTGCATTTTTTTGCATTTTTTTGCATTTTTTTTTGCATTTTTTTTGCATTTTTTGTGTTTTTTTTGCATTTTTTTTTGCATTTTTTTTGCATTTTTTTTTAACTTTTTTTGCATTTTTTTTTGCATTTTTTTTGCATTTTTTTTGCATTTTTTTTGCATTTTTTTTTGCATTTTTTGCATTTTTTTTGCATTTTTTTTACATTTTTTTGCATTTTTTTTTTACATTTTTTTGCATTTTTTTTTGCATTTTTTTTGCATTTTTTTACATTTTTTTTGCATTTTTTTTTGCATTTTTTTTGAATTTTTTTTTGCATTTTTTTGCATTTTTTTTGCATTTTTTTGCATTTTTTTTTGCTTTTTTTTTGCATTTTTTTTTACATTTTTTTGCATTTTTTTTGCATTTTTTTTGCATTTTTTTGTGTTTTTTTTGCATTTTTTTTGCATTTTTTTTGCATTTTTTTTTTTTACTTTTTTTGCATATTTTTTTACATTTTTTTGCATTTTTTTTTACATTTTTTTGCATTTTTTTTTTTGCATTTTTTTTGCATTTTTTTACATTTTTTTGCATTTTTTTTTGCATTTTTTTTGCATTTTTTTTTGCATTTTTTTGCATTTTTTTTTACATTTTTTGCATTTTTTTTTGCATTTTTTTTGCATTTTTTTTTACTTTTTTTGCATTTTTTTTTGCATTTTATTTGCATTTTTTTTGCATTTTTTTTGCATTTTTTTTTTGCATTTTTTTGCATTTTTTTGCATTTTTTTTTGCATTTTTTTGCATTTTTTTTTTACATTTTTTTGCATTTTTTTTTTGCATTTTTTTGCATTTTTTTGCATTTTTTTTTGCATTTTTTTTGCATTTTTTTGTGTTTTTTTTGCATTTTTTTTTGCATTTTTTTTGCATTTTTTTTTTAACTTTTTTTGCATTTTTTTTTGCATTTTTTTTGCATTTTTTTTGCATTTTTTTTGCATTTTTTTTTGCATTTTTTGCATTTTTTTTGCATTTTTTTTACATTTTTTTGCATTTTTTTTTGCATTTTTTTTGCATTTTTTTTGCATTTTTTTGTGTTTTTTTTGCATTTTTTTGTGTTTTTTTTGCATTTTTTTTTGCATTTTTTTTGCATTTTTTTTTTTTACTTTTTTTGCATATTTTTTTACATTTTTTTGCATTTTTTTTTACATTTTTTTGCATTTTTTTTTTTGCATTTTTTTTGCATTTTTTTACATTTTTTTGCATTTTTTTTTGCATTTTTTTTGCATTTTTTTTTGCATTTTTTTGCATTTTTTTTTACATTTTTTGCATTTTTTTTTGCATTTTTTTTGCATTTTTTTTTACTTTTTTTGCATTTTTTTTTGCATTTTATTTGCATTTTTTTTGCATTTTTTTTGCATTTTTTTTTTGCATTTTTTTGCATTTTTTTGCATTTTTTTTTGCATTTTTTTTGCATTTTTTTTTTACATTTTTTTGCATTTTTTTTTTGCATTTTTTTGCATTTTTTTGCATTTTTTTTTGCATTTTTTTTGCATTTTTTTGTGTTTTTTTTGCATTTTTTTTTGCATTTTTTTTGCATTTTTTTTTTAACTTTTTTTGCATTTTTTTTTGCATTTTTTTTGCATTTTTTTTGCATTTTTTTTGCATTTTTTTTTGCATTTTTTGCATTTTTTTTGCATTTTTTTTACATTTTTTTGCATTTTTTTTTTACATTTTTTTGCATTTTTTTTTGCATTTTTTTTGCATTTTTTTACATTTTTTTTGCATTTTTTTTTGCATTTTTTTTGAATTTTTTTTTGCATTTTTTTGCATTTTTTTTTGCATTTTTTTGCATTTTTTTTTGCTTTTTTTTTGCATTTTTTTTTACATTTTTTTGCATTTTTTTTGCATTTTTTTTGCATTTTTTTGTGTTTTTTTTGCATTTTTTTTTGCATTTTTTTTGCATTTTTTTTTTTTACTTTTTTTGCATATTTTTTTACATTTTTTTGCATTTTTTTTTACATTTTTTTGCATTTTTTTTTTGCATTTTTTTTGCATTTTTTTACATTTTTTTGCATTTTTTTTTGCATTTTTTTTGCATTTTTTTTTTGCATTTTTTTGCATTTTTTTTTACATTTTTTGCATTTTTTTTTGCATTTTTTTTGCATTTTTTTTTACTTTTTTTGCATTTTTTTTTGCATTTTTTTTGCATTTTTTTTGCATTTTATTTGCATTTTTTTTGCATTTTTTTTGCATTTTTTTTTGCATTTTTTTGCATTTTTTTGCATTTTTTTTTGCATTTTTTTTGCATTTTTTTTTTACATTTTTTTGCATTTTTTTTTTGCATTTTTTTGCATTTTTTTGCATTTTTTTTTGCATTTTTTTTGCATTTTTTTGTGTTTTTTTTGCATTTTTTTTTGCATTTTTTTTGCATTTTTTTTTAAACTTTTTTTGCATTTTTTTTTGCATTTTTTTTGCATTTTTTTTGCATTTTTTTTGCATTTTTTTTTGCATTTTTTTTGCATTTTTTTTGCATTTTTTTGCATTTTTTTTTGCATTTTTTTACATTTTTTTGCATTTTTTTTGCATTTTTTTTTACATTTTTTTGCATTTTTTTTTTACATTTTTTTGCATTTTTTTTACATTTTTTTTTGCATTTTTTTTGCATTTTTTTTGCATTTTTTTTGCATTTTTTTTGCATTTTTTTTGCATTTTTTTTTGCATTTTTTGCATTTTTTTTGCATTTTTTTTGCATTTTTTTTTTGCATTTTATTTGCATTTTTTTTGCATTTTTTTGCATTTTTTTTGCATTTTTTTTACATTTTTTTTTGCATTTTTTTTGCATTTTTTTTGCATTTTTTTGCATTTTTTTTTGCATTTTTTTGCATTTTATTTGCATTTTTTTTGCATTTTTTTGCATTTTTTTTTGAATTTTTTTTGCATTTTTTTTTGCATTTTTTGCATTTTTTTTTGCATTTTTTTTGCATTTTTTTTTGCATTTTATTTGCATTTTTTTTGCATTTTTTTGCATTTTTTTTTTGCATTTTTTTGCATTTTTTTGCATTTTTTTTGCATTTTTTTTGCATTTTTTTTTGCATTTTATTTGCATTTTTTTTGCATTTTTTTGCATTTTTTTTGCATTTTTTTTACATTTTTTTTTGCATTTTTTTTGCATTTTTTTTGCATTTTTTTGCATTTTTTTTTGCATTTTTTTGCATTTTATTTGCATTTTTTTTGCATTTTTTTGCATTTTTTTTTGCATTTTTTTTGCATTTTTTTTTGCATTTTTTGCATTTTTTTTTGCATTTTTTTTGCATTTTTTTTTGCATTTTATTTGCATTTTTTTTTGCATTTTTTTGCATTTTTTTTTTGCATTTTTTTGCATTTTTTTGCATTTTTTTTGCATTTTTTTTGCATTTTTTTTTACATTTTTTTGCATTTTTTTTTGCATTTTTTTTGCATTTTTTTGCATTTTTTTTTGCATTTTTTTGCATTTTTTTGTGTTTTTTTGCATTTTTTTTGCATTTTTTTTGCATTTTTTTTTTTACTTTTTTTGCATTTTTTGCATTTTTTTTTGCATTTTTTTTGCATTTTTTTTGCATTTTTTTTGCATTTTTTTGCATTTTTTTTTGCATTTTTTTTGCATTTTTTTTTCCATTTTTTTGCAATTTTTTTTGTATTTTTTTTGCATTTTTTTGTGTTTTTTTTGCATTTTTTTTTGCATTTTTTTAGCATTTTTTTTTTTACTTTTTTTGCATTTTTTTTTGCATTTTTTTTGCATTTTTTTGCATTTTTTTTTGCATTTTTTTTGCATTTTTTTTTGCATTTTTTTGCATTTTTTTTTGCATTTTTTTGCATTTTTTTTTGCATTTTTTTTGCATTTTTTTTTACATTTTTTTGCATTTTTTTTTACATTTTTTTGCATTTTTTTTTACATTTTTTTGCATTTTTTTGCATTTTTTTTGCATTTTTTTTGCATTTTTTTTTGCATTTTTTTTGCATTTTTTTTTACATTTTTTTGCATTTTTTTTTACATTTTTTTGCATTTTTTTTGCATTTTTTTTGCATTTTTTTTTGCATTTTTTTTTGCATTTTTTTGCATTTTTTTTGCATTTTTTTTTACATTTTTTTGCATTTTTTTTACATTTTTTTGCATTTTTTTTTGCATTTTTTTTGCATTTTTTTACATTTTTTTTGCATTTTTTTTGCATTTTTTTTGCATTTTTTTTTGCATTTTTTTGCATTTTTTTTTTTGCATTTTTTTGCATTTTTTTTTTGCATTTTTTTTGCATTTTTTTTGCATTTTTTTTGCATTTTTTTTGCATTTTTTTGCAATTTTTTTTGCATTTTTTTTGCATTTTTTTTGCATTTTTTTTACATTTTTTTTGCATTTTTTTTGCATTTTTTTGCATTTTTTTTTGCATTTTTTTTGCATTTTTTTTTGCATTTTTTTGCATTTTTTTTTGCATTTTTTTTGCATTTTTTTTTTACATTTTTTTGCATTTTTTTTTACATTTTTTTTGCATTTTTTTTGCATTTTTTTTGCATTTTTTTTGCATTTTTTTTTGCATTTTTTTGCATTTTTTTTTACATTTTTTTGCATTTTTTTACATTTTTTTTGCATTTTTTTTTGCATTTTTTTTGCATTTTTTTTTTGCATTTTTTTGCATTTTTTTTTTGCATTTTTTTGCATTTTTTTTTTGCATTTTTTTTGCATTTTTTTACATTTTTTTTGCATTTTTTTTTGCATTTTTTGCATTTTTTTTTGCATTTTTTTTGCATT
The DNA here is from genome assembly GCA_023566125.1 of Zingel zingel. NCBI lineage: Eukaryota > Metazoa > Chordata > Actinopteri > Perciformes > Percidae > Zingel > Zingel zingel. The sequence continues at coordinate 22,318 of JAKRKW010000188.1, forward strand.
TTTTTTTGCATTTTTTTTGCATTTTTTTTGCATTTTTTTTGCAATTTTTTTTGCATTTTTTTTGCATTTTTTTTGCATTTTTTTTACATTTTTTTTTGCATTTTTTTTGCATTTTTTTGCATTTTTTTTGCATTTTTTTTGCATTTTTTTTTTACATTTTTTTGCATTTTTTTTGCATTTTTTTTGCATTTTTTTGCATTTTTTTTGCATTTTTTTTTGCATTTTTTTTGCATTTTTTTTGCATTTTTTTTGCAATTTTTTTTGCATTTTTTTTGCATTTTTTTTGCATTTTTTTTACATTTTTTTTTGCATTTTTTTTGCATTTTTTTGCATTTTTTTTGCATTTTTTTTGCATTTTTTTTTTTACATTTTTTTGCATTTTTTTTTGCATTTTTTTTGCATTTTTTTGCATTTTTTTTGCATTTTTTTTGCATTTTTTTGTGTTTTTTTTGCATTTTTTTTGCATTTTTTTTTTTACTTTTTTTGCATTTTTTTTGCATTTTTTTTGCATTTTTTTTGCATTTTTTTTTGCATTTTTTTTGCATTTTTTTTTGCATTTTTTTGCATTTTTTTTTGCATTTTTTTGCATTTTTTTTTGCATTTTTTTTGCATTTTTTTGCATTTTTTTTGCATTTTTTTTGCATTTTTTTTTTAACATTTTTTTGCATTTTTTTTTGCATTTTTTTTGCATTTTTTTGCATTTTTTTTGCATTTTTTTTTGCATTTTTTGCATTTTTTTTTGCATTTTTTTTGCATTTTTTTTGCATTTTTTTTGCATTTTTTTGCATTTTTTTTTGCATTTTTTTTGCATTTTTTTTTGCATTTTTTTTGCAATTTTTTTTGTATTTTTTTTGCATTTTTTTTGCATTTTTTTTTTACATTTTTTTGCATTTTTTTTTTGCATTTTTTTTGCATTTTTTTACATTTTTTTTGCATTTTTTTTTGCATTTTTTTTGCATTTTTTTTTGCATTTTTTTGCATTTTTTTTTTACATTTTTTGCATTTTTTTTTGCATTTTTTTTGCATTTTTTTTTTTACTTTTTTTGCATTTTTTTTGCATTTTTTTTGCATTTTTTTTGCATTTTATTTGCATTTTTTTTGCATTTTTTTTGCATTTTTTTTTGCATTTTTTTTGCATTTTTTTGCATTTTTTTTGCATTTTTTTTGCATTTTTTTGTGTTTTTTTTGCATTTTTTCTTGCATTTTTTTTGCATTTTTTTTTTTTACTTTTTTTGCATTTTTTTTTGCATTTTTTTTGCATTTTTTTTGCATTTTTTTGCATTTTTTTTGCATTTTTTTTGCATTTTTTTTTGCATTTTTTTGCATTTTTTTTTGCATTTTTTTGCATTTTTTTTTGCATTTTTTTTGCATTTTTTTTTTACATTTTTTTGCATTTTTTTTTACATTTTTTTGCATTTTTTTTTGCATTTTTTTTGCATTTTTTTGCATTTTTTTTGCATTTTTTTTGCATTTTTTTTTTTACATTTTTTTGCATTTTTTTTGCATTTTTTTTTAACATTTTTTTGCATTTTTTTTTGCATTTTTTTTGCATTTTTTTGCATTTTTTTTGCATTTTTTTTTGCATTTTTTGCATTTTTTTTTGCATTTTTTTTGCATTTTTTTTTACATTTTTTTGCATTTTTTTTTGCATTTTTTTTGCATTTTTTTGCATTTTTTTTGCATTTTTTTTGCATTTTTTTGTGTTTTTTTTTGCATTTTTTTTTGCATTTTTTTTGCATTTTTTTTTTTTACTTTTTTTGCATTTTTTTTGCATTTTTTTTGCATTTTTTTTGCATTTTTTTTTGCATTTTTTTTGCATTTTTTTTTGCATTTTTTTGCATTTTTTTTTGCATTTTTTTTGCATTTTTTTTTACATTTTTTTGCATTTTTTTTACATTTTTTTGCATTTTTTTTTGCATTTTTTTTGCATTTTTTTGCATTTTTTTTGCATTTTTTTTGCATTTTTTTTTTTACATTTTTTTGCATTTTTTTTTTGCATTTCTTTTGCATTTTTTTGCATTTTTTTTGCATTTTTTTTGCATTTTTTTTTAACATTTTTTTGCATTTTTTTTTGCATTTTTTTTGCATTTTTTTGCATTTTTTTTTGCATTTTTTTTTGCATTTTTTGCATTTTTTTTTGCATTTTTTTTGCATTTTTTTGCATTTTTTTTGCATTTTTTTGCATTTTTTTTGCATTTTTTTTGCATTTTTTTTGCATTTTTTTTGCAATTTTTTTTGTATTTTTTTTGCATTTTTTTTGCATTTTTTTTGCATTTTTTTGCATTTTTTTTGCATTTTTTTTTACATTTTTTTGCATTTTTTTTACATTTTTTTGCATTTTTTTTTTGCATTTTTTTTGCATTTTTTTACATTTTTTTGCATTTTTTTTTGCATTTTTTTTGCATTTTTTTTGCATTTTTTTTTGCATTTTTTGCATTTTTTTTGCATTTTTTTTGCATTTTTTTTTGCATTTTTTGCTTTTTTTTTTGCATTTTTTTTGCATTTTTTTTTGCATTTTTTGCATTTTTTTTTGCATTTTTTTTGCATTTTTTTTGCATTTTTTTTGCATTTCTTTTTGCATTTTTTTTGCAATTTTTTTTGCATTTTTTTTGCATTTTTTTACATTTTTTTTGCATTTTTTTTTGCATTTTTTTTGCATTTTTTTTTGCATTTTTTTGCATTTTTTTTTTGCATTTTTTTGCATTTTTTTTTGCATTTTTTTTGCATTTTTTTACATTTTTTTTGCATTTTTTTTTGCATTTTTTGCATTTTTTTTTGCATTTTTTTTTGCATTTTTTTTTGCATTTTTTTTGCATTTTTTTTGCATTTTTTTTGCAATTTTTTTTGCATTTTTTTTGCATTTTTTTTGCATTTTTTTTACATTTTTTTTTGCATTTTTTTTGCATTTTTTTGCATTTTTTTTGCATTTTTTTTGCAATTTTTTTTGCATTTTTTTTGCATTTTTTTTGCATTTTTTTTTGCATTTTTTTGCATTTTTTTTTGCATTTTTTTGAATTTTTTTTTGCATTTTTTTTGCATTTTTTTTTACATTTTTTTGCATTTTTTTTTACATTTTTTTGCATTTTTTTTTGCATTTTTTTTGCATTTTTTTGCATTTTTTTTGCATTTTTTTTGCATTTTTTTTTTTACATTTTTTTGCATTTTTTTTTGCATTTTTTTTGCATTTTTTTGCATTTTTTTGCATTTTTTTTGCATTTTTTTTTTAACATTTTTTTGCATTTTTTTTGCATTTTTTTTTGCATTTTTTGCATTTTTTTTTGCATTTTTTTTGCATTTTTTTGCATTTTTTTGCATTTTTTTTTGCATTTTTTTTGCATTTTTTTTTTACATTTTTTTGCATTTTTTTTTGCATTTTTTTGCATTTTTTTGCATTTTTTTTTGCATTTTTTTTGCATTTTTTTGTGTTTTTTTTGCATTTTTTTTTGCATTTTTTTTGCATTTTTTTTTTAACTTTTTTTGCATTTTTTTTTGCATTTTTTTTGCATTTTTTTTGCATTTTTTTTGCATTTTTTTTTGCATTTTTTTTGCATTTTTTTTTGCATTTTTTTGCATTTTTTTTTGCATTTTTTTGCATTTTTTTTGCATTTTTTTTGCATTTTTTTTTACATTTTTTTGCATTTTTTTTTACATTTTTTTGCATTTTTTTTACATTTTTTTTTGCATTTTTTTTGCATTTTTTTTGCATTTTTTTTGCATTTTTTTTGCATTTTTTTTTGCATTTTTTTTGCATTTTTTTTTTGCATTTTATTTGCATTTTTTTTGCATTTTTTTGCATTTTTTTTGCATTTTTTTTACATTTTTTTTTGCATTTTTTTTGCATTTTTTTTGCATTTTTTTTGCATTTTTTTTGCATTTTTTTGCATTTTATTTGCATTTTTTTTGCATTTTTTTGCATATTTTTTTGAATTTTTTTTTACATTTTTTGCATTTTTTTTGCATTTTTTTTGCATTTTTTTTTGCATTTTTTGCATTTTTTTTTGCATTTTTTTTGCATTTTTTTTTGCATTTTATTTGCATTTTTTTTGCATTTTTTTGCATTTTTTTTTTGCATTTTTTTGCATTTTTTTGCATTTTTTTTGCATTTTTTTTGCATTTTTTTTTACATTTTTTTGCATTTTTTTTTGCATTTTTTTTGCATTTTTTTTGCATTTTTTTGCATTTTTTTTTGCATTTTTTTGCATTTTTTTGCGTTTTTTTTGCATTTTTTTTGCATTTTTTTTGCATTTTTTTTTTTACTTTTTTTTGCATTTTTTGCATTTTTTTTTGCATTTTTTTTGCATTTTTTTTGCATTTTTTTTTGCATTTTTTTTGCATTTTTTTTTGCATTTTTTTGCATTTTTTTTTACATTTTTTGCATTTTTTTTTGCATTTTTTTTGCATTTTTTTTTTTTACTTTTTTTGCATTTTTTTTGCATTTTTTTTGCATTTTTTTTGCATTTTATTTGCATTTTTTTTGCATTTTTTTGCATTTTTTTTTGCATTTTTTTGCATTTTTTTGCATTTTTTTTTGCATTTTTTTTGCATTTTTTTTTTACATTTTTTTGCATTTTTTTTTGCATTTTTTGCATTTTTTTTTTGCATTTTTTTGCATTTTTTTTTTGCATTTTTTTTGCATTTTTTTACATTTTTTTTGCATTTTTTTTTGCATTTTTTGCATTTTTTTTTGCATTTTTTTTGCATTTTTTTTGCATTTTTTTTGCATTTTTTTTGCATTTTTTTTGCAATTTTTTTTGCATTTTTTTTGCATTTTTTTTGCATTTTTTTTACATTTTTTTTTGCATTTTTTTTGCATTTTTTTGCATTTTTTTTGCATTTTTTTTGCATTTTTTTTTGCATTTTTTTGCATTTTTTTTTACATTTTTTGCATTTTTTTTTGCATTTTTTTTGCATTTTTTTTTTTTACTTTTTTTGCATTTTTTTTGCATTTTTTTTGCATTTTTTTTGCATTTTATTTGCATTTTTTTTGCATTTTTTTGCATTTTTTTTTGCATTTTTTTGCATTTTTTTGCATTTTTTTTTGCATTTTTTTTGCATTTTTTTTTTACATTTTTTTGCATTTTTTTTTGCATTTTTTGCATTTTTTTTTTGCATTTTTTTGCATTTTTTTTTTGCATTTTTTTTGCATTTTTTTACATTTTTTTTGCATTTTTTTTTGCATTTTTTGCATTTTTTTTTGCATTTTTTTTGCATTTTTTTTGCATTTTTTTTGCATTTTTTTTGCATTTTTTTTGCAATTTTTTTTGCATTTTTTTTGCATTTTTTTTGCATTTTTTTTACATTTTTTTTTGCATTTTTTTTGCATTTTTTTGCATTTTTTTTGCATTTTTTTTGCATTTTTTTTTGCATTTTTTTGCATTTTTTTTGCATTTTTTTGCATTTTTTTTTTACATTTTTTTGCATTTTTTTTTACATTTTTTTGCATTTTTTTTGCATTTTTTTTGCATTTTTTTTGCATTTTTTTTGCATTTTTTTTTGCATTTTTTTTGCATTTTTTTTTACATTTTTTTGCATTTTTTTTTACATTTTTTTGCATTTTTTTTGCATTTTTTTTGCATTTTTTTTGCATTTTTTTTTGCATTTTTTTTGTATTTTTTTGCATTTTTTTTGCATTTTTTTTTACATTTTTTTGCATTTTTTTTACATTTTTTTGCATTTTTTTTTTGCATTTTTTTTGCATTTTTTTTGCATTTTTTTTGCAATTTTTTTTGCATTTTTTTGCATTTTTTTGGCATTTTTTTTACATTTTTTTTTGCATTTTTTTTGCATTTTTTTGCATTTTTTTTTGCATTTTTTTTTGCATTTTTTTTTGCATTTTTTTGCATTTTTTTTGCATTTTTTTTGCATTTTTTTTTACATTTTTTTGCATTTTTTTTAACATTTTTTTTGCATTTTTTTTGCATTTTTTTTTGCATTTTTTTTGCATTTTTTTTGCATTTTTTTTGCATTTTTTTTTAAATTTTTTTGCATTTTTTTTTACATTTTTTTTGCATTTTTTTTGCATTTTTTTTGCATTTTTTTTGCATTTTTTTTTTGCATTTTTTTTTTGCATTTTTTGCATTTTTTTTGCATTTTTTTTGCATTTTTTTTTGCATTTTTTTGCATTTTTTTTTACATTTTTTTGCATTTTTTTTTTTGCATTTTTTTTGCATTTTTTTTTTTGCATTTTTTTTGCATTTTTTTTTGCATTTTTTTGCATTTTTTTTTGCATTTTTTTTGCATTTTTTTTTTACATTTTTTTTGCATTTTTTTTTACATTTTTTTTGCATTTTTTTTTGCATTTTTTTTTTACATTTTTTTGCATTTTTTTTTACATTTTTTTGCATTTTTTTTTTGCATTTTTTTTTGCATTTTTTTTTACATTTTTTTTGCATTTTTTTTTGCATTTTTTTTGCATTTTTTTTTTGCATTTTTTTGCATTTTTTTTTTGCATTTTTTTGCATTTTTTTTTTGCATTTTTTTTGCATTTTTTTTACATTTTTTTTGCATTTTTTTTTGCATTTTTTTGCATTTTTTTTTGCATTTTTTTTGCATTTTTTTTTGCATTTTTTTTGCATTTTTTTTGCATTTTTTTTGCAATTTTTTTTGCATTTTTTTTGCATTTTTTTTGCATTTTTTTTACATTTTTTTTTGCATTTTTTTTGCATTTTTTTGCATTTTTTTTGCATTTTTTTTGCATTTTTTTTTTACATTTTTTTTGCATTTTTTTTGCATTTTTTTTTTGCATTTTTTTGCATTTTTTTTTGCATTTTTTTTGCATTTTTTTGTGTTTTTTTTGCATTTTTTTTGCATTTTTTTTTTACTTTTTTTGCATTTTTTTTTGCATTTTTTTTTGCATTTTTTTTGCATTTTTTTTGCATTTTTTTTTGCATTTTTTTTTGCATTTTTTTTTGCATTTTTTTGCATTTTTTTTTGCATTTTTTTGCATTTTTTTTTTGCATTTTTTTTGCATTTTTTTTGCATTTTTTTTGCATTTTTTTTGCATTTTTTTTTAACATTTTTTTTGCATTTTTTTTTGCATTTTTTTTTGCATTTTTTTGCATTTTTTTTTGCATTTTTTTTTGCATTTTTTGCATTTTTTTTTTGCATTTTTTTTGCATTTTTTTTGCATTTTTTTTGCATTTTTTTGCATTTTTTTTTGCATTTTTTTTTGCATTTTTTTTGCATTTTTTTTGCAATTTTTTTTGTATTTTTTTTGCATTTTTTTTTGCATTTTTTTTTTACATTTTTTTTTGTTTTTTTTGCATTTTTTTTTGCATTTTTTTTGCATTTTTTTTTTTACTTTTTTTGCATTTTTTTTGCATTTTTTTGCATTTTTTTTTTACATTTTTTTGCATTTTTTTTTACATTTTTTGCATTTTTTTTTTGCATTTTTTTTGCATTTTTTTACATTTTTTTTGCATTTTTTTTTGCATTTTTTTTGCATTTTTTTTTGCATTTTTTTGCATTTTTTTGCATTTTTTTTTGCATTTTATTTGCATTTTTTTTGCATTTTTTTTGCATTTTTTTTTGCATTTTTTTTGCATTTTTTTGCATTTTTTTTGCATTTTTTTTGCATTTTTTTGTGTTTTTTTTGCATTTCTTCTTGCATTTTTTTTGCATTTTTTTTTTTACTTTTTTTGCATTTTTTTTTGCATTTTTTTTTGCATTTTTTTTGCATTTTTTTGCATTTTTTTTTTGCATTTTTTTTGCATTTTTTTTTGCATTTTTTTTGCATTTTTTTTACATTTTTTTTTGCATTTTTTTTGCATTTTTTTTGCATTTTTTTTGCATTTTATTTGCATTTTTTTTGCATTTTTTTGCATTTTTTTTTGCATTTTTTTTTTGCATTTTTTGCATTTTTTTTGCATTTTTTTTGCATTTTTTTTTTACATTTTTTTGCATTTTTTTTTGCATTTTTTTGCATTTTTTTGCATTTTTTTTGCATTTTTTTTGCATTTTTTTGTGTTTTTTTTGCATTTTTTTTTGCATTTTTTTTGCATTTTTTTTTTAACTTTTTTTGCATTTTTTTTTGCATTTTTTTTGCATTTTTTTTGCATTTTTTTTGCATTTTTTTTTTGCATTTTTTTTGCATTTTTTTTTGCATTTTTTTGCATTTTTTTTGCATTTTTTTTGCATTTTTTTTTACATTTTTTTGCATTTTTTTTGACATTTTTTTGCATTTTTTTTTGCATTTTTTTTTGCATTTTTTTGCATTTTTTTTGCATTTTTTTTGCATTTTTTTTTTTTACATTTTTTTGCATTTTTTTTGCATTTTTTTTGCATTTTTTTGCATTTTTTTTGCATTTTTTTTGCATTTTTTTTTAACATTTTTTTGCATTTTTTTTTTGCATTTTTTTTGCATTTTTTTGCATTTTTTTTGCATTTTTTTTTGCATTTTTTTCATTTTTTTTGCATTTTTTTTTTGCATTTTTTTTTTTCATTTTTTTTGCATTTTTTTGCATTTTTTTTTGCATTTTTTTTGCATTTTTTTTTGCATTTTTTTTGCAATTTTTTTTTATTTTTTTTGCATTTTTTTTGCATTTTTTTTGCATTTTTTTGCATTTTTTTTGCATTTTTTTTTACATTTTTTTTGCATTTTTTTTGCATTTTTTTTTGCATTTTTTTTGCAATTTTTTTTATTTTTTTTGCATTTTTTTTTGCATTTTTTTTGCATTTTTTTTGCATTTTTTTTGCATTTTTTTTTTACATTTTTTTGCATTTTTTTTACATTTTTTTGCATTTTTTTTTTGCATTTTTTTTGCATTTTTTTACATTTTTTTTGCATTTTTTTTTGCATTTTTTTTGCATTTTTTTTGCATTTTTTTGCATTTTTTTTTGCATTTTTTTGCATTTTTTTTTGCATTTTTTTTTGCATTTTTTTACATTTTTTTTGCATTTTTTTTTGCATTTTTTGCATTTTTTTTGCATTTTTTTTGCATTTTTTTTTGCATTTTTTTTGCATTTTTTTTGCATTTTTTTGCAATTTTTTTTGCATTTTTTTTGCATTTTTTTTGCATTTTTTTTACATTTTTTTTTGCATTTTTTTTGCATTTTTTTGCATTTTTTTTGCATTTTTTTTTGCAATTTTTTTTGCATTTTTTTTGCATTTTTTTTGCATTTTTTTTGCATTTTTTTTTGCATTTTTTTTTGCATTTTTTTTTGCATTTTTTTTGCATTTTTTTGCATTTTTTTTGCATTTTTTTTGCATTTTTTTTTGCATTTTTTTTGCATTTTTTTTACATTTTTTTGCATTTTTTTTTACATTTTTTTTGCATTTTTTTTTGCATTTTTTTTGCATTTTTTTGCATTTTTTTTGCATTTTTTTTGCATTTTTTTTTTACATTTTTTTGCATTTTTTTTTGCATTTTTTTTGCATTTTTTTGCATTTTTTTGCATTTTTTTTTGCATTTTTTTTTTAACATTTTTTTGCATTTTTTTTTGCATTTTTTTTGCATTTTTTTTTGCATTTTTTGCATTTTTTTTTGCATTTTTTTTGCATTTTTTTTTGCATTTTTTTGCATTTTTTTTTGCATTTTTTTTTGCATTTTTTTTGCATTTTTTGCATTTTTTTGCATTTTTTTTTTCCATTTTTTTTGCATTTTTTTTGCATTTTTTTTGCATTTTTTTTGCAATTTTTTTGCATTTTTTTTGCATTTTTTTACATTTTTTTTTGCATTTTTTTTTGCATTTTTTTTGCATTTTTTTTGCATTTTTTTGCATTTTTTTTTTGCATTTTTTTGCATTTTTTTTTGCTTTTTTGCATTTTTTTTACATTTTTTTTGCATTTTTTTTTGCATTTTTTGCATTTTTTTTGCATTTTTTTACATTTTTTTTGCATTTTTTTTTGACTTTTTTTGCATTTTTTTTTGCATTTTTTTTTGCATTTTTTTTTGCATTTTTTTTGCATTTTTTTAGCATTTTTTTTGCAATTTTTTTTGCATTTTTTTTGCATTTTTTTTTGCATTTTTTTTACATTTTTTTTTGCATTTTTTTTGCATTTTTTTGCATTTTTTTTGCATTTTTTTTGCATTTTTTTTTGCATTTTTTTTGCATTTTTTTGCATTTTTTTTGCATTTTTTTTGCATTTTTTTGTGTTTTTTTGCATTTCTTCTTGCATTTTTTTTGCATTTTTTTTTTACTTTTTTTGCATTTTTTTTGCATTTTTTTTGCATTTTTTTTGCATTTTTTGCATTTTTTTTTGCATTTTTTTTGCATTTTTTTTTTGCATTTTTTTTGCATTTTTTTTACATTTTTTTTTGCATTTTTTTTGCATTTTTTTTGCATTTTTTTTGCATTTTATTTGCATTTTTTTTGCATTTTTTTGCATTTTTTTTTGCATTTTTTTTTGCATTTTTTGCATTTTTTTTGCATTTTTTTTGCATTTTTTTTTTTACATTTTTTTGCATTTTTTTTTGCATTTTTTTTGCATTTTTTTTGCATTTTTTTTGCATTTTTTTTGCATTTTTTTTGTGTTTTTTTTGCATTTTTTTTTGCATTTTTTTTGCATTTTTTTTTTAACTTTTTTTGCATTTTTTTTTGCATTTTTTTTTGCATTTTTTTTGCATTTTTTTTGCATTTTTTTTTGCATTTTTTTTGCATTTTTTTTGCATTTTTTTGCATTTTTTTTGCATTTTTTTTGCATTTTTTTTTACATTTTTTTGCATTTTTTTTTACATTTTTTTGCATTTTTTTTGCATTTTTTTTTGCATTTTTTTGCATTTTTTTTGCATTTTTTTTGCATTTTTTTTTTTACATTTTTTTGCATTTTTTTTGCATTTTTTTTGCATTTTTTTGCATTTTTTTTGCATTTTTTTTTGCATTTTTTTTTAACATTTTTTTGCATTTTTTTTTGCATTTTTTTTGCATTTTTTTGCATTTTTTTTGCAATTTTTTTTTGCATTTTTTTCATTTTTTTTGCATTTTTTTTGCATTTTTTTTTTCATTTTTTTTGCATTTTTTTGCATTTTTTTTGCATTTTTTTTGCATTTTTTTTTGCATTTTTTTTGCAATTTTTTTTTATTTTTTTTGCATTTTTTTTGCATTTTTTTTTGCATTTTTTTGCATTTTTTTTGCATTTTTTTTTTACATTTTTTTTGCATTTTTTTTTGCATTTTTTTTTGCATTTTTTTGCAATTTTTTTTATTTTTTTTGCATTTTTTTTGCATTTTTTTTGCATTTTTTTGCATTTTTTTGCATTTTTTTTGCATTTTTTTTTTTACATTTTTTTGCATTTTTTTTACATTTTTTTGCATTTTTTTTTTGCATTTTTTTTGCATTTTTTTTACATTTTTTTTGCATTTTTTTTTGCATTTTTTTTGCATTTTTTTTTGCATTTTTTTGCATTTTTTTTTTGCATTTTTTTGCATTTTTTTTTGCATTTTTTTTGCATTTTTTTACATTTTTTTTGCATTTTTTTTTGCATTTTTTGCATTTTTTTTTGCATTTTTTTTGCATTTTTTTTTGCATTTTTTTTGCATTTTTTTTGCATTTTTTTTGCAATTTTTTTTGCATTTTTTTTGCATTTTTTTTGCATTTTTTTTACATTTTTTTTTGCATTTTTTTTGCATTTTTTTGCATTTTTTTTGCATTTTTTTTGCAATTTTTTTTGCATTTTTTTTGCATTTTTTTTGCATTTTTTTTGCATTTTTTTTGCATTTTTTTTTGCATTTTTTTTGCATTTTTTTTTGCATTTTTTTGCATTTTTTTTGCATTTTTTTGCATTTTTTTTTGCATTTTTTTTGCATTTTTTTTACATTTTTTTGCATTTTTTTTTACATTTTTTTGCATTTTTTTTTGCATTTTTTTTGCATTTTTTTGCATTTTTTTTGCATTTTTTTTGCATTTTTTTTTTTACATTTTTTTGCATTTTTTTTTGCATTTTTTTTGCATTTTTTTGCATTTTTTGCATTTTTTTTGCATTTTTTTTTTAACATTTTTTTGCATTTTTTTTTGCATTTTTTTTGCATTTTTTTTTGCATTTTTTGCATTTTTTTTTGCATTTTTTTTGCATTTTTTTTTGCATTTTTTGCATTTTTTTTTGCATTTTTTTTTGCATTTTTTTTTGCATTTTTTGCATTTTTTTTGCATTTTTTTTCCATTTTTTTTGCATTTTTTTTGCATTTTTTTTGCATTTTTTTTGCAATTTTTTTTGCATTTTTTTTGCATTTTTTTACATTTTTTTTGCATTTTTTTTTGCATTTTTTTTGCATTTTTTTTTGCATTTTTTTGCATTTTTTTTTTGCATTTTTTTGCATTTTTTTTTGCTTTTTTGCATTTTTTTACATTTTTTTTGCATTTTTTTTTGCATTTTTTGCATTTTTTTTGCATTTTTTTACATTTTTTTTGCATTTTTTTTTGACTTTTTTTGCATTTTTTTTTGCATTTTTTTTGCATTTTTTTTTGCATTTTTTTTGCATTTTTTTAGCATTTTTTTTGCAATTTTTTTTGCATTTTTTTTGCATTTTTTTTGCATTTTTTTTACATTTTTTTTTGCATTTTTTTTGCATTTTTTTGCATTTTTTTTGCATTTTTTTTGCATTTTTTTTGCATTTTTTTTTGCATTTTTTTTGCATTTTTTTTTGCATTTTTTTGCATTTTTTTTTGCATTTTTTTGCATTTTTTTTGCATTTTTTTTGCATTTTTTTTACATTTTTTTGCATTTTTTTTTACTTTTTTTTGCATTTTTTTTTTGCATTTTTTTTGCATTTTTTTGCATTTTTTTTGCATTTTTTTTGCATTTTTTTTTTTTACATTTTTTTGCATTTTTTTTGCATTTTTTTGCATTTTTTTTTGCATTTTTTTTGCATTTTTTTTTACATTTTTTTGCATTTTTTTTTACATTTTTTTTGCATTTTTTTTTGCATTTTTTTTGCATTTTTTTGCATTTTTTTTGCATTTTTTTTGCATTTTTTTTTTACATTTTTTTGCATTTTTTTTGCATTTTTTTTGCATTTTTTTGCATTTTTTGCATTTTTTTTGCATTTTTTTTTTAACATTTTTTTGCATTTTTTTTTGCATTTTTTTTGCATTTTTTTTTGCATTTTTTGCATTTTTTTTTTGCATTTTTTTTGCATTTTTTTTTGCATTTTTTGCATTTTTTTTTGCATTTTTTTTTGCATTTTTTTTTGCATTTTTTGCATTTTTTTTTGCATTTTTTTTCCATTTTTTTTGCATTTTTTTTTGCATTTTTTTTGCATTTTTTTTTGCATTTTTTTGCAATTTTTTTTGCATTTTTTTTGCATTTTTTTACATTTTTTTTGCATTTTTTTTTGCATTTTTTGCATTTTTTTTTGCATTTTTTTTGCATTTTTTTTTGCATTTTTTTTGCATTTTTTTAGCATTTTTTTTGCAATTTTTTTTGCATTTTTTTTGCATTTTTTTTGCATTTTTTTTGCATTTTTTTGCATTTTTTTTGCATTTTTTTTGCAATTTTTTTTGCATTTTTTTTGCATTTTTTTTGCATTTTTTTTGCATTTTTTTTGCATTTTTTTTTGCATTTTTTTTGCATTTTTTTTTGCATTTTTTTTGCATTTTTTTTTGCATTTTTTTGCATTTTTTTTTGCATTTTTTTTGCATTTTTTTTACATTTTTTTGCATTTTTTTTTACATTTTTTTGCATTTTTTTTTGCATTTTTTTTGCATTTTTTTGCATTTTTTTTGCATTTTTTTTGCATTTTTTTTTTTACATTTTTTTGCATTTTTTTTGCATTTTTTTTGCATTTTTTTGCATTTTTTTTGCATTTTTTTTGCATTTTTTTTTAACATTTTTTTGCATTTTTTTTTGCATTTTTTTTGCATTTTTTTTTGCATTTTTTGCATTTTTTTTTGCATTTTTTTTGCATTTTTTTTTGCATTTTTTGCATTTTTTTTTGCATTTTTTTGCATTTTTTTTTGCATTTTTTGCATTTTTTTTGCATTTTTTTTGCATTTTTTTTGCATTTTTTTTGCAATTTTTTTTGTATTTTTTTTGCATTTTTTTTGCATTTTTTTTGCATTTTTTTTGCATTTTTTTGCATTTTTTTTGCATTTTTTTTGCATTTTTTTTGCATTTTTTTTGCAATTTTTTTTGTATTTTTTTTGCATTTTTTTTGCATTTTTTTTGCATTTTTTTGCATTTTTTTTGCATTTTTTTTTACATTTTTTTGCATTTTTTTTACATTTTTTTGCATTTTTTTTTTGCATTTTTTTTGCATTTTTTTACATTTTTTTTGCATTTTTTTTTGCATTTTTTTTGCATTTTTTTTGCATTTTTTTTGCATTTTTTTTTTGCATTTTTTTGCATTTTTTTTTGCATTTTTTTTGCATTTTTTTACATTTTTTTTGCATTTTTTTTTGCATTTTTTGCATTTTTTTTTGCATTTTTTTTGCATTTTTTTTTGCATTTTTTTTGCATTTTTTTTGCATTTTTTTTGCAATTTTTTTTGCATTTTTTTGCATTTTTTTTGCATTTTTTTTGCATTTTTTTTTTACATTTTTTTGCATTTTTTTTGCATTTTTTTTGCATTTTTTTTTGCATTTTTTTTGCATTTTTTTTTGCATTTTTTTTTTTACATTTTTTTTGCATTTTTTTTGCATTTTTTTTGCATTTTTTTTGCATTTTTTTTGCATTTTTTTGCATTTTTTTTTTAACATTTTTTTGCATTTTTTTTTGCATTTTTTTTGCATTTTTTTGCATTTTTTTTTGCATTTTTTTTTGCATTTTTTGCATTTTTTTTTGCATTTTTTTTGCATTTTTTTTTTTAATTTTTTTGCATTTTTTTTTGCATTTTTTTTGCATTTTTTTGCATTTTTTTTGCATTTTTTTTGCATTTTTTTGTGTTTTTTTTGCATTTTTTTTTGCATTTTTTTTGCATTTTTTTTTTTACTTTTTTTGCATTTTTTTTTGCATTTTTTTTGCATTTTTTTTGCATTTTTTTTGCATTTTTTTTTGCATTTTTTTTGCATTTTTTTGCATTTTTTTTGCATTTTTTTTGCATTTTTTTTTTACATTTTTTTGCATTTTTTTTTGCATTTTTTTTGCATTTTTTTGCATTTTTTTTGCATTTTTTTTGCATTTTTTTTTAACATTTTTTTGCATTTTTTTTTGCATTTTTTTTGCATTTTTTTGCATTTTTTTTTGCATTTTTTTTTGCATTTTTTGCATTTTTTTTGCATTTTTTTTGCATTTTTTTTTCATTTTTTTGCATTTTTTTGCATTTTTTTTGCATTTTTTTTGCATTTTTTTTTGCATTTTTTTTGCAATTTTTTTTTATTTTTTTTGCATTTTTTTTGCATTTTTTTTGCATTTTTTTGCATTTTTTTTGCATTTTTTTTTTACATTTTTTTTGCATTTTTTTTGCATTTTTTTTTGCATTTTTTTTGCAATTTTTTTTTATTTTTTTTGCATTTTTTTTGCATTTTTTTTGCATTTTTTTTTTACATTTTTTTGCATTTTTTTTGCATTTTTTTTGCATTTTTTTGCATTTTTTTTTGCATTTTTTTTTGCATTTTTTGCATTTTTTTTTGCATTTTTTTTGCATTTTTTTTTTACATTTTTTTGCATTTTTTTTTGCATTTTTTTTGCATTTTTTTGCATTTTTTTTGCATTTTTTTTGCATTTTTTTGTGTTTTTTTTGCATTTTTTTTTGCATTTTTTTTGCATTTTTTTTTTTACTTTTTTTGCATTTTTTTTTGCATTTTTTTTGCATTTTTTTTGCATTTTTTTTGCATTTTTTTTTGCATTTTTTTTGCATTTTTTTTGCATTTTTTTGCATTTTTTTTGCATTTTTTTTGCATTTTTTTTTACATTTTTTTGCATTTTTTTTTACATTTTTTTGCATTTTTTTTTGCATTTTTTTTGCATTTTTTTGCATTTTTTTTGCATTTTTTTTGCATTTTTTTTTTTACATTTTTTTGCATTTTTTTTGCATTTTTTTTGCATTTTTTTGCATTTTTTTTGCATTTTTTTTGCATTTTTTTTTAACATTTTTTTGCATTTTTTTGCATTTTTTTTGCATTTTTTTGCATTTTTTTTTGCATTTTTTTTTGCATTTTTTGCATTTTTTTTGCATTTTTTTTGCATTTTTTTTTCATTTTTTTGCATTTTTTTGCATTTTTTTTGCATTTTTTTTGCATTTTTTTTTGCATTTTTTTTGCAATTTTTTTTTATTTTTTTTGCATTTTTTTTGCATTTTTTTTGCATTTTTTTGCATTTTTTTTGCATTTTTTTTTTACATTTTTTTTGCATTTTTTTTGCATTTTTTTTTTGCATTTTTTTTGCATTTTTTTTTTATTTTTTTTGCATTTTTTTTGCATTTTTTTTGCATTTTTTTGCATTTTTTTTGCATTTTTTTTTTACATTTTTTTGCATTTTTTTTACATTTTTTTGCATTTTTTTTTTGCATTTTTTTTGCATTTTTTTACATTTTTTTTGCATTTTTTTTTGCATTTATTTTGCATTTTTTTTTGCATTTTTTTGCATTTTTTTTTTGCATTTTTTTGCATTTTTTTTGCATTTTTTTTGCATTTTTTTACATTTTTTTTGCATTTTTTTTTGCATTTTTTGCATTTTTTTTTGCATTTTTTTTTGCATTTTTTTTTGCATTTTTTGCATTTTTTTTTGCATTTTTTTTCCATTTTTTTTGCATTTTTTTTTGCATTTTTTTTGCATTTTTTTTGCATTTTTTTTGCATTTTTTTTGCATTTTTTTTTAACATTTTTTTGCATTTTTTTTTGCATTTTTTTTGCATTTTTTTGCATTTTTTTTTGCATTTTTTTTTGCATTTTTTGCATTTTTTTTGCATTTTTTTTGCATTTTTTTTTCATTTTTTTGCATTTTTTTGCATTTTTTTTGCATTTTTTTTGCATTTTTTTTTGCATTTTTTTTGCAATTTTTTTTTATTTTTTTTGCATTTTTTTTGCATTTTTTTTGCATTTTTTTACATTTTTTTTGCATTTTTTTTTGCATTTTTTTTGCATTTTTTTGCATTTTTTTTGCATTTTTTTTGCATTTTTTTTTTTACATTTTTTTGCATTTTTTTTGCATTTTTTTTGCATTTTTTTGCATTTTTTTTGCATTTTTTTTGCATTTTTTTTTAACATTTTTTTGCATTTTTTTGCATTTTTTTTGCATTTTTTTGCATTTTTTTTTGCATTTTTTTTTGCATTTTTTGCATTTTTTTTGCATTTTTTTTGCATTTTTTTTTCATTTTTTTGCATTTTTTTGCATTTTTTTTGCATTTTTTTTGCATTTTTTTTTGCATTTTTTTTGCAATTTTTTTTTATTTTTTTTGCATTTTTTTTGCATTTTTTTTGCATTTTTTTTGCATTTTTTTTGCATTTTTTTTTTACATTTTTTTTGCATTTTTTTTGCATTTTTTTTTGCATTTTTTTTGCATTTTTTTTTTATTTTTTTTGCATTTTTTTTGCATTTTTTTTGCATTTTTTTGCATTTTTTTTGCATTTTTTTTTTACATTTTTTTGCATTTTTTTTACATTTTTTTGCATTTTTTTTTTGCATTTTTTTTGCATTTTTTTACATTTTTTTTGCATTTTTTTTTGCATTTATTTTGCATTTTTTTTTGCATTTTTTTGCATTTTTTTTTTGCATTTTTTTGCATTTTTTTTGCATTTTTTTTGCATTTTTTTACATTTTTTTTGCATTTTTTTTTGCATTTTTTGCTTTTTTTTTTGCATTTTTTTTTGCATTTTTTTTTGCATTTTTTGCATTTTTTTTTGCATTTTTTTTCCATTTTTTTTGCATTTTTTTTTGCATTTTTTTTGCATTTTTTTTGCATTTTTTTTGCATTTTTTTTGCATTTTTTTTTAACATTTTTTTGCATTTTTTTTTGCATTTTTTTTGCATTTTTTTGCATTTTTTTTTGCATTTTTTTTTGCATTTTTTGCATTTTTTTTTCATTTTTTTTGCATTTTTTTTTCATTTTTTTGCATTTTTTTGCATTTTTTTTGCATTTTTTTTGCATTTTTTTTTGCATTTTTTTTGCAATTTTTTTTTATTTTTTTTGCATTTTTTTTGCATTTTTTTTGCATTTTTTTGCATTTTTTTTGCATTTTTTTTTTGCATTTTTTTTGCATTTTTTTTGCATTTTTTTGCATTTTTTTTGCATTTTTTTTTACATTTTTTTTGCATTTTTTTTGCATTTTTTTTTGCATTTTTTTTGCAATTTTTTTTTATTTTTTTTGCATTTTTTTTGCATTTTTTTTGCATTTTTTTTTTACATTTTTTTGCATTTTTTTTGCATTTTTTTTGCATTTTTTTTTGCATTTTTTTTGCATTTTTTTTTGCATTTTTTTTTTTACATTTTTTTTGCATTTTTTTTGCATTTTTTTTGCATTTTTTTTGCATTTTTTTTGCATTTTTTTTTTAACATTTTTTTGCATTTTTTTTTGCATTTTTTTTGCATTTTTTTGCATTTTTTTTTGCATTTTTTTTTGCATTTTTTGCATTTTTTTTTGCATTTTTTTGCATTTTTTTTTTTACATTTTTTTGCATTTTTTTTTGCATTTTTTTTGCATTTTTTTGCATTTTTTTTGCATTTTTTTTGCATTTTTTTGTGTTTTTTTTGCATTTTTTTTTGCATTTTTTTTGCATTTTTTTTTTTAACTTTTTTTGCATTTTTTTTTGCATTTTTTTTGCATTTTTTTTGCATTTTTTTTGCATTTTTTTTTGCATTTTTTTTGCATTTTTTTTGCATTTTTTTGCATTTTTTTTGCATTTTTTTTGCATTTTTTTTTACATTTTTTTGCATTTTTTTTTACATTTTTTTGCATTTTTTTTGCATTTTTTTTTGCATTTTTTTTGCATTTTTTTTGCATTTTTTTTGCATTTTTTTTTTTACATTTTTTTGCATTTTTTTTGCATTTTTTTTGCATTTTTTTGCATTTTTTTTGCATTTTTTTTGCATTTTTTTTTAACATTTTTTTGCATTTTTTTTTGCATTTTTTTTGCATTTTTTTGCATTTTTTTTGCATTTTTTTTTGCATTTTTTGCATTTTTTTTGCATTTTTTTTGCATTTTTTTTTCATTTTTTTGCATTTTTTTTGCATTTTTTTTGCATTTTTTTTTAACATTTTTTTGCATTTTTTTTTGCATTTTTTTTGCATTTTTTTGCATTTTTTTTGCATTTTTTTTTGCATTTTTTGCATTTTTTTTGCATTTTTTTTGCATTTTTTTTTCATTTTTTTGCATTTTTTTGCATTTTTTTTGCATTTTTTTTGCATTTTTTTTTGCATTTTTTTTGCAATTTTTTTTTATTTTTTTTGCATTTTTTTTGCATTTTTTTTGCATTTTTTTGCATTTTTTTTGCATTTTTTTTTTACATTTTTTTTGCATTTTTTTGCATTTTTTTTTGCATTTTTTTTGCAATTTTTTTTATTTTTTTTGCATTTTTTTTGCATTTTTTTTGCATTTTTTTGCATTTTTTTTGCATTTTTTTTTACATTTTTTTGCATTTTTTTTACATTTTTTTGCATTTTTTTTTTGCATTTTTTTTGCATTTTTTTACATTTTTTTTGCATTTTTTTTTGCATTTTTTTTGCATTTTTTTTTGCATTTTTTTGCATTTTTTTTTTGCATTTTTTTGCATTTTTTTTTGCATTTTTTTTGCATTTTTTTACATTTTTTTTGCATTTTTTTTTGCATTTTTTGCATTTTTTTTTGCATTTTTTTTGCATTTTTTTTTGCATTTTTTTTGCATTTTTTTTGCATTTTTTTTGCAATTTTTTTTGCATTTTTTTTGCATTTTTTTTGCATTTTTTTTACATTTTTTTTTGCATTTTTTTTGCATTTTTTTGCATTTTTTTTGCATTTTTTTTGCAATTTTTTTTGCATTTTTTTTGCATTTTTTTTGCATTTTTTTTGCATTTTTTTTGCATTTTTTTTTGCATTTTTTTTGCATTTTTTTTTGCATTTTTTTGCATTTTTTTTGCATTTTTTTGCATTTTTTTTTGCATTTTTTTTGCATTTTTTTTACATTTTTTTGCATTTTTTTTTACATTTTTTTTGCATTTTTTTTTGCATTTTTTTTGCATTTTTTTGCATTTTTTTTGCATTTTTTTTTTTACATTTTTTTGCATTTTTTTTGCATTTTTTTTGCATTTTTTTGCATTTTTTGCATTTTTTTTGCATTTTTTTTTTAACATTTTTTTGCATTTTTTTTTGCATTTTTTTTGCATTTTTTTTTGCATTTTTTGCATTTTTTTTTGCATTTTTTTTGCATTTTTTTTTGCATTTTTTGCATTTTTTTTTGCATTTTTTTTTGCATTTTTTTTTGCATTTTTTGCATTTTTTTTTGCATTTTTTTTCCATTTTTTTTGCATTTTTTTTGCATTTTTTTTGCATTTTTTTTGCAATTTTTTTTGCATTTTTTTTGGCATTTTTTTACATTTTTTTTGCATTTTTTTTTGCATTTTTTTTGCATTTTTTTTTGCATTTTTTTGCATTTTTTTTTTGCATTTTTTTGCATTTTTTTTTGCATTTTTTTTGCATTTTTTTACATTTTTTTTGCATTTTTTTTTGCATTTTTTGCATTTTTTTTGCATTTTTTTACATTTTTTTTGCATTTTTTTTTGCATTTTTTGCATTTTATTTTGCATTTTTTTTGCATTTTTTTTTGCATTTTTTTTGCATTTTTTTAGCATTTTTTTTGCAATTTTTTTTGCATTTTTTTTGCATTTTTTTTGCATTTTTTTTACATTTTTTTTTGCATTTTTTTTGCATTTTTTTGCATTTTTTTTGCATTTTTTTTGCAATTTTTTTTGCATTTTTTTTGCATTTTTTTTGCATTTTTTTTGCATTTTTTTTGCATTTTTTTTTGCATTTTTTTTGCATTTTTTTTTGCATTTTTTTGCATTTTTTTTTGCATTTTTTTGCATTTTTTTTTGCATTTTTTTTGCATTTTTTTTACATTTTTTTGCATTTTTTTTTACATTTTTTTGCATTTTTTTTTGCATTTTTTTTGCATTTTTTTGCATTTTTTTTGCATTTTTTTTGCATTTTTTTTTTACATTTTTTTGCATTTTTTTTGCATTTTTTTGCATTTTTTTTTGCATTTTTTTTGCATTTTTTTTTACATTTTTTTGCATTTTTTTTTTACATTTTTTTGCATTTTTTTTTGCATTTTTTTTGCATTTTTTTGCATTTTTTTGCATTTTTTTTGCATTTTTTTTTTTACATTTTTTTGCATTTTTTTTTGCATTTTTTTTGCATTTTTTTGCATTTTTTGCATTTTTTTTGCATTTTTTTTTTAACATTTTTTTGCATTTTTTTTTGCATTTTTTTTGCATTTTTTTTTGCATTTTTTGCATTTTTTTTTGCATTTTTTTTGCATTTTTTTTTGCATTTTTTGCATTTTTTTTTGCATTTTTTTTTGCATTTTTTTTTGCATTTTTTGCATTTTTTTTTGCATTTTTTTTCCATTTTTTTTGCATTTTTTTTTGCATTTTTTTTGCATTTTTTTTTGCATTTTTTTGCAATTTTTTTTGCATTTTTTTTGCATTTTTTTACATTTTTTTTGCATTTTTTTTTGCATTTTTTGCATTTTTTTTTGCATTTTTTTTGCATTTTTTTTTGCATTTTTTTTGCATTTTTTTAGCATTTTTTTTGCAATTTTTTTTGCATTTTTTTTGCATTTTTTTTGCATTTTTTTTACATTTTTTTTGCATTTTTTTTGCATTTTTTTGCATTTTTTTTGCATTTTTTTTGCAATTTTTTTTGCATTTTTTTTGCATTTTGTTTGCATTTTTTTTGCATTTTTTTTGCATTTTTTTTTGCATTTTTTTTGCATTTTTTTTTGCATTTTTTTGCATTTTTTTTTGCATTTTTTTGCATTTTTTTTTGCATTTTTTTTGCATTTTTTTTACATTTTTTTGCATTTTTTTTTACATTTTTTTGCATTTTTTTTTGCATTTTTTTTGCATTTTTTTGCATTTTTTTTGCATTTTTTTTGCATTTTTTTTTTTACATTTTTTTGCATTTTTTTTGCATTTTTTTTGCATTTTTTTGCATTTTTTTGCATTTTTTTTGCATTTTTTTTTTAACATTTTTTTGCATTTTTTTTTGCATTTTTTTTGCATTTTTTTTTGCATTTTTTGCATTTTTTTTTGCATTTTTTTTGCATTTTTTTTTGCATTTTTTGCATTTTTTTTTGCATTTTTTTGCATTTTTTTTTGCATTTTTTGCATTTTTTTTGCATTTTTTTTGCATTTTTTTTGCAATTTTTTTTGTATTTTTTTTGCATTTTTTTTGCATTTTTTTTTGCATTTTTTTGCATTTTTTTGCATTTTTTTTGCATTTTTTTTGCATTTTTTTTGCATTTTTTTTGCAATTTTTTTTGTATTTTTTTTGCATTTTTTTTGCATTTTTTTTGCATTTTTTTTGCATTTTTTTTGCATTTTTTTTTACATTTTTTTGCATTTTTTTTACATTTTTTTGCATTTTTTTTTTGCATTTTTTTTGCATTTTTTTACATTTTTTTTGCATTTTTTTTTGCATTTTTTTTGCATTTTTTTTTGCATTTTTTTGCATTTTTTTTTTGCATTTTTTTGCATTTTTTTTTGCATTTTTTTTGCATTTTTTTACATTTTTTTTGCATTTTTTTTGCATTTTTTGCATTTTTTTTTGCATTTTTTTTGCATTTTTTTTTGCATTTTTTTTGCATTTTTTTTGCATTTTTTTTGCAATTTTTTTTGCATTTTTTTGCATTTTTTTTGCATTTTTTTTGCATTTTTTTTTTACATTTTTTTGCATTTTTTTTGCATTTTTTTTGCATTTTTTTTTGCATTTTTTTTGCATTTTTTTTTGCATTTTTTTTTTTACATTTTTTTTGCATTTTTTTTGCATTTTTTTTGCATTTTTTTTGCATTTTTTTTGCATTTTTTTGCATTTTTTTTTTAACATTTTTTTGCATTTTTTTTTGCATT
Organism: Zingel zingel; assembly: GCA_023566125.1. Taxonomy (NCBI): domain Eukaryota; kingdom Metazoa; phylum Chordata; class Actinopteri; order Perciformes; family Percidae; genus Zingel; species Zingel zingel. The sequence goes on from JAKRKW010000188.1 coordinate 45,235, forward strand.
TTTTTTGCATTTTTTTGCATTTTTTTTGCATTTTTTTTTGCATTTTTTGCATTTTTTTTTGCATTTTTTTTGCATTTTTTTTTTAAATTTTTTTGCATTTTTTTTTGCATTTTTTTTGCATTTTTTTGCATTTTTTTTGCATTTTTTTTGCATTTTTTTGTGTTTTTTTTGCATTTTTTTTTGCATTTTTTTTGCATTTTTTTTTTTACTTTTTTTGCATTTTTTTTTGCATTTTTTTTGCATTTTTTTTGCATTTTTTTTGCATTTTTTTTTGCATTTTTTTTGCATTTTTTTTGCATTTTTTTGCATTTTTTTTGCATTTTTTTTGCATTTTTTTTTACATTTTTTTGCATTTTTTTTTACATTTTTTTGCATTTTTTTTTGCATTTTTTTTGCATTTTTTTGCATTTTTTTTGCATTTTTTTTGCATTTTTTTTTTACATTTTTTTGCATTTTTTTTTGCATTTTTTTTGCATTTTTTTGCATTTTTTTTGCATTTTTTTTGCTTTTTTTTTTAACATTTTTTGCATTTTTTTTTGCATTTTTTTTGCATTTTTTTGCATTTTTTTTTGCATTTTTTTTTGCATTTTTTGCATTTTTTTTGCATTTTTTTTGCATTTTTTTTTCATTTTTTTGCATTTTTTTGCATTTTTTTTGCATTTTTTTTGCATTTTTTTTTGCATTTTTTTTGCAATTTTTTTTTATTTTTTTTGCATTTTTTTTGCATTTTTTTTGCATTTTTTTGCATTTTTTTTGCATTTTTTTTTTACATTTTTTTTGCATTTTTTTTGCATTTTTTTTTGCATTTTTTTTGCAATTTTTTTTTATTTTTTTTGCATTTTTTTTGCATTTTTTTTGCATTTTTTTTTTACATTTTTTTGCATTTTTTTTGCATTTTTTTGCATTTTTTTTTGCATTTTTTTTGCATTTTTTTTTGCATTTTTTTTTTTACATTTTTTTTGCATTTTTTTTGCATTTTTTTTGCATTTTTTTTGCATTTTTTTTGCATTTTTTTTGCATTTTTTTTGCATTTTTTTTTTAACATTTTTTTGCATTTTTTTTTGCATTTTTTTTGCATTTTTTTGCATTTTTTTTTGCATTTTTTTTTGCATTTTTTGCATTTTTTTTTGCATTTTTTTTGCATTTTTTTTTTACATTTTTTTGCATTTTTTTTTGCATTTTTTTTGCATTTTTTTGCATTTTTTTTGCATTTTTTTTGCATTTTTTTGTGTTTTTTTTGCATTTTTTTTTGCATTTTTTTTGCATTTTTTTTTTTACTTTTTTTGCATTTTTTTTTGCATTTTTTTTGCATTTTTTTTGCATTTTTTTTGCATTTTTTTTTGCATTTTTTTTGCATTTTTTTTGCATTTTTTTGCATTTTTTTTGCATTTTTTTTGCATTTTTTTTTACATTTTTTTGCATTTTTTTTTACATTTTTTTGCATTTTTTTTTGCATTTTTTTTGCATTTTTTTGCATTTTTTTTGCATTTTTTTTGCATTTTTTTTTTTACATTTTTTTGCATTTTTTTTGCATTTTTTTTGCATTTTTTTTGCATTTTTTTTGCATTTTTTTTGCATTTTTTTTTAACATTTTTTTGCATTTTTTTGCATTTTTTTTGCATTTTTTTGCATTTTTTTTTGCATTTTTTTTTGCATTTTTTGCATTTTTTTTGCATTTTTTTTGCATTTTTTTTTCATTTTTTTGCATTTTTTTGCATTTTTTTTGCATTTTTTTTGCATTTTTTTTTGCATTTTTTTTGCAATTTTTTTTTATTTTTTTTGCATTTTTTTTGCATTTTTTTTGCATTTTTTTGCATTTTTTTTGCATTTTTTTTTTACATTTTTTTTGCATTTTTTTTGCATTTTTTTTTTGCATTTTTTTGCATTTTTTTTGCATTTTTTTTGCATTTTTTTTTGCATTTTTTTTGCATTTTTTTTTGCATTTTTTTTTTTACATTTTTTTTGCATTTTTTTTGCATTTTTTTTGCATTTTTTTTGCATTTTTTTTGCATTTTTTTGCATTTTTTTTTTAACATTTTTTTGCATTTTTTTTTGCATTTTTTTTGCATTTTTTTGCATTTTTTTTGCATTTTTTTTGCATTTTTTTTTGCATTTTTTGCATTTTTTTTTGCATTTTTTTTGCATTTTTTTTTTAAATTTTTTTGCATTTTTTTTTGCATTTTTTTTGCATTTTTTTGCATTTTTTTTGCATTTTTTTTGCATTTTTTTGTGTTTTTTTTGCATTTTTTTTTGCATTTTTTTTGCATTTTTTTTTTTACTTTTTTTGCATTTTTTTTTGCATTTTTTTGCATTTTTTTTGCATTTTTTTTGCATTTTTTTTGCATTTTTTTTGCATTTTTTTTTGCATTTTTTTGCATTTTTTTTGCATTTTTTTTGCATTTTTTTTTACATTTTTTTGCATTTTTTTTTACATTTTTTTGCATTTTTTTTTGCATTTTTTTTGCATTTTTTTGCATTTTTTTTGCATTTTTTTTGCATTTTTTTTTTACATTTTTTTGCATTTTTTTTTGCATTTTTTTTGCATTTTTTTGCATTTTTTTTGCATTTTTTTTGCTTTTTTTTTTAACATTTTTTGCATTTTTTTTTGCATTTTTTTTGCATTTTTTTGCATTTTTTTTTGCATTTTTTTTTGCATTTTTTGCATTTTTTTTGCATTTTTTTTGCATTTTTTTTTCATTTTTTTGCATTTTTTTGCATTTTTTTTGCATTTTTTTTGCATTTTTTTTTGCATTTTTTTTGCAATTTTTTTTTATTTTTTTTGCATTTTTTTTGCATTTTTTTTGCATTTTTTTGCATTTTTTTTGCATTTTTTTTTTACATTTTTTTTGCATTTTTTTTGCATTTTTTTTTGCATTTTTTTTGCAATTTTTTTTTATTTTTTTTGCATTTTTTTTGCATTTTTTTTGCATTTTTTTTTTACATTTTTTTGCATTTTTTTTGCATTTTTTTGCATTTTTTTTTGCATTTTTTTTGCATTTTTTTTTGCATTTTTTTTTTACATTTTTTTTGCATTTTTTTTGCATTTTTTTTGCATTTTTTTTGCATTTTTTTTGCATTTTTTTTGCATTTTTTTGCATTTTTTTGCATTTTTTTTTTAACATTTTTTTGCATTTTTTTTTGCATTTTTTTTGCATTTTTTTGCATTTTTTTTTGCATTTTTTTTTGCATTTTTTGCATTTTTTTTTGCATTTTTTTTGCATTTTTTTTTTACATTTTTTTGCATTTTTTTTTGCATTTTTTTTGCATTTTTTTGCATTTTTTTTGCATTTTTTTTGCATTTTTTTGTGTTTTTTTTGCATTTTTATTTGCATTTTTTTTGCATTTTTTTTTTTACTTTTTTTGCATTTTTTTTTGCATTTTTTTTGCATTTTTTTTGCATTTTTTTTGCATTTTTTTTTGCATTTTTTTTGCATTTTTTTTGCATTTTTTTGCATTTTTTTTGCATTTTTTTTGCATTTTTTTTTACATTTTTTTGCATTTTTTTTTACATTTTTTTGCATTTTTTTTTGCATTTTTTTTGCATTTTTTTGCATTTTTTTTGCATTTTTTTTGCATTTTTTTTTTTACATTTTTTTGCATTTTTTTTGCATTTTTTTTGCATTTTTTTGCATTTTTTTTGCATTTTTTTTGCATTTTTTTTTAACATTTTTTTGCATTTTTTTGCATTTTTTTTGCATTTTTTTGCATTTTTTTTTGCATTTTTTTTTGCATTTTTTGCATTTTTTTTGCATTTTTTTTGCATTTTTTTTTCATTTTTTTGCATTTTTTTGCATTTTTTTT
>JAKRKW010000189.1:15000-20000 GCA_023566125.1 Zingel zingel
GTTTTTTTGTTTGTTTTTTTTGCATTTTTTTTGCATTTTTTTGTGTTTTTTTGCATTTTTTTTTGCATTTTTTGTGGGTTTTTTTGCATTTTATTGTTGTTTTTTTTTGCTTTTTTTTTTGCATTTTTTGTGGGGTTTTTTGCATTTTTTTTGCATTTTTTTTGCATTTTTTTGCATTTTTTTTGCATTTTTTTTTGCATTTTTTGTGGTTTTTTTTGCATTTTTTTGCATTTTTTTTGCATTTTTTGTGGGGTTTTTTGCATTTTTTTTGCATTTTTTTTGCATTTTTTGTGGTTTTTTTTGCATTTTTTTTGCGTTTTTTTGTTTGTTTTTTTTGCATTTTATTGTTGGTTTTTTTTGCATTTTTTTTGCATTTTTTGTGGGGTTTTTTCCATTTTTTTTGCATTTTTTTTGTGTTTTTTTGCATTTTTTTTGCATTTTTTTTGCATTTTTTGTGTTTTTTTTTGCATTTTTTTTGCATTTTTTTTGCATTTTTTTTTGCATTTTTTGTGGTTTTTTTTGCATTTTTTGTGGGGTTTTTTTCATTTTTTTTTTTTTTTTTTTTCATTTTTTTTGCATTTTTTGTGGGTTTTTTTGCATTTTTTGTGTTTTTTTTTTACATTTTTTGTGGGGTTTTTTTGCATTTTTTTTGCATTTTTTGTGGTTTTTTTTGCATTTTTTTGTGTTTTTTTTTGCATTTTTTTGCATTTTTTTGCATTTTTTTTTGCATTTTTTTTGCATTTTTTTGTGGGTTTTTTTTGCATTTTTTTTGCATTTTTTTTGCATTTTTTTGTGGGTTTTTTTTGCATTTTTTGTTTTTTTTTGCATTTTTTGTTTTTTTTTGCATTTTTTTTGTTTTTTTTGCATTTTTTTTTGCATTTTTTTGCATTTTTTTTGCATTTTTTTTTGCATTTTTTTGCATTTTTTTTGTGTTTTTTTTGTTTTTTTTGTGTTTTTTTTGCATTTTTTTGCATTTTTGTGCTTTTTTTTTGCATTTTTTGCGTTTTTTTGCATTTTTTTTGCATTTTTTTTTGCATTTTTTTTGCATTTTTTGCATTTTTTGTGGGTTTTTTTTGCATTTTTTGTGTTTTTTTGCATTTTTTTTGCATTTTTTGTGGGTTTTTTTGCATTTTTTTGCATTTTTTGTGTTTTTTTGCATTTTTTTTGTGTTTTTATTGCATTTTTTTTGCATTTTTGTGCTTTTTTTTTTGCATTTTTTGCAATTTTTGCGTTTTTTGCATTTTTTTTGCATTTTTTTTGCATTTTTTTGCATTTTTGTGCTTTTTTTTGCATTTTTTGTGTTTTTTTTGCATTTTTAGTGTTTTTTAGCATTTTTTTTGCATTTTTTTTGCATTTTTTTTTGCATTTTTTGTGGGTTTTTTTTGCATTTTTTGTGTTTTTTTTGCATTTTTTTTGCATTTTTTTTGCATTTTTTTGCATTTTTTTTTGCATTTTTTGTGTTTTTTTTTGCATTTTTTTTGCATTTTTTTTGCATTTTTTTTGCATTTTTTGTGGGGTTTTTTGCATTTTTTTTGCATTTTTTTTGCATTTTTTGTGGTTTTTTTTGCTTTTTTTTTTGCGTTTTTTTGTTTGTTTTTTTTGCATTTTTTTTGCATTTTTTTGTGTTTTTTTGCATTTTTTTTTGCATTTTTTGTGGGTTTTTTTGCATTTTATTGTTGTTTTTTTTTTGCTTTTTTTTTGCATTTTTTGTGGGGTTTTTTGCATTTTTTTTGCATTTTTTTTGCATTTTTTGTGGTTTTTTTTGCATTTTTTTTGCGTTTTTTTGTTTGTTTTTTTTGCATTTTTTTTGCTTTTTTTGCGTTTTTTTTGCGTTTTTTTTGCATTTTTTTTGCATTTTTTGTGGGGTTTTTTGCATTTTTTTTGCATTTTTTTTGCATTTTTTGTGGTTTTTTTTGCATTTTTTTTGCGTTTTTTTGTTTGTTTTTTTTGCATTTTATTGTTGGTTTTTTTTGCATTTTTTTTGCATTTTTTGTGGGGTTTTTTCCATTTTTTTTGCATTTTTTTTGTGTTTTTTTGCATTTTTTTTGCATTTTTTTTGCATTTTTTGTGTTTTTTTTTGCATTTTTTTTGCATTTTTTTTGCATTTTTTTTTGCATTTTTTTTTGTGGGGTTTTTTTCATTTTTTTTTTTTTTTTTTTTCATTTTTTTTGCATTTTTTGTGGGGTTTTTTGCATTTTTTGTGGTTTTTTTAGCATTTTTTTTGCATTTTTTTTGCATTTTTTTTGCATTTTTTGTGGGTTTTTTTTGCATTTTTTGTGTTTTTTTTGCATTTTTTTTGCATTTTTTTGCATTTTTTTTTGCATTTTTTGTGGGTTTTTTTGCATTTTTTTGTGTTTTTTTTTTACATTTTTTGTGGGTTTTTTTTCCATTTTTTTTGCATTTTTTTTGCTTTTTTTGCTTTTTTTTTTGCATTTTTTGTGTGTTTTTTTTGCATTTTTTTTGCATTTTTTGTGGGTTTTTTGCATTTTTTTTTCATTTTTTTGCATTTTTTTTTGCATTTTTTTGTTTTTTTTGCATTTTTTGCATTTTTTTTGCATTTTTTTTTGCATTTTTTTTTGCATTTTTTTTGCATTTTTTTTGCATTTTTGTGCTTTTTTTGCATTTTTTGTGGGTTTTTTTGCATTTTTTTTGTGTTTTTTTTTTACATTTTTTTGTGGGGGTTTTTTCCATTTTTTTTTGCATTTTTTTTGCATTTTTTTTGTTTTTTTTGTTTTTTTTGCATTTTTTTTGCATTTTTTTTGCTTTTTTTTGCATTTTTTTGGGTGTTTTTGCATTTTTTTGCATTTTTTTTTGTATTTTTTGTGGGTTTTTTGCATTTTTTTTGCATTTTTTGTGGGTTTTTTTGCATTTTTTTTGCATTTTTGTGTTTTTTTTGTTTTTTTTTTGCATTTTTTTGCATTTTTTTTTGCATTTTTTTTGCATTTTTTTTTGCATTTTTTGTGGGATTTTTTTGCATTTTTTTGTGTTTTTTTTTTACATTTTTTGTGGGTTTTTTTTCCGCATTTTTTTTGCATTTTTTTTGCTTTTTTTGCATTTTTTTGCATTTTTTTTGCATTTTTTTGCATTTTTTTTGCGTTTTTTTTGCATTTTTTTGCATTTTTTTGCATTTTTGTGCTTTTTTTTGCATTTTTTGTGTTTTTTTTTTGCATTTTTTGCGTTTTTTTGCATTTTTTTTGCATTTTTTTTGCATTTTTTTTGCTTTTTTTTTTGCATTTTTTGTGGGGTTTTTTTGCATTTTTTGTGTTTTTTTGCATTTTTTTTGCATTTTTTTGTGTTTTTTTTTGCATTTTTTTGCATTTTTGTGGGTTTTTTTTCATTTTTTTTTCATTTTTTTGCATTTTTTTTGCATTTTTTTTTGCATTTTTTTTGCATTTTTTTTGCATTTTTTGCATTTTTTGTGGGTTTTTTTTGCATTTTTTTTTGTGTTTTTTTTTTTACATTTTTTTGTGGGGGTTTTTTCCATTTTTTTTGCATTTTTTTTGCTTTTTTTGTGTTTTTTTTGCATTTTTTTTGCATTTTTTTTGCATTTTTTTTGTTTTTTTTGCATTTTTTTTGCTTTTTTTTTGCTTTTTTTTTTGCATTTTTTGGGGTGTTTTTGCATTTTTTTGCATTTTTTTTGCTTTTTTTTTTGCATTTTTTTGCATTTTTTTTTGCATTTTTTTTGCATTTTTTTGCATTTTTTGTGGGTTTTTTTGCATTTTTTTGCATTTTTTGTGTTTTTTTTGCATTTTTGTGCTTTTTTTTTGCATTTTTTGCATTCTTTGCGTTTTTTTGCATTTTTTTGCATTTTTTTTGCATTTTTTTTGCATTTTTTGCATTTTTTTTGTTTTTTTTGCATTTTTTTTGCATTTTTTTTGCTTTTTTTTTGCATTTTTTTGGGTGTTTTTGCATTTTTTTGCATTTTTTTTGCATTTTTTTTTGCATTTTTTTGCATTTTTTTGCATTTTTTTTGCATTTTTTTGCATTTTTTGTGGGTTTTTTTGCATTTTTTTGCATTTTTTTGCATTTTTTTGCATTTTTTTGTGTTTTTATTGCATTTTTTTGCATTTTTTTTGCATTTTTTGTGGGTTTTTTTTGCATTTTTTGCATTTTTTTTGCATTTTTTTTGCATTTTTTTTGCATTTTTTTTGCATTTTTTTTTGCATTTTTTTTTGCATTTTTTGTGGGGTTTTTTGCATTTTTTTGTGTTTTTTTTTTACATTTTTTGTGGGGTTTTTTTCCATTTTTTTTGCATTTTTTTTGCTTTTTTTGCGTTTTTTTTGCATTTTTTTGCATTTTTTTTGCTTTTTTTTTTGCATTTTTTGTGGGTTTTTTTTGCATTTTTTTTGTGTTTTTTTTTTTACATTTTTTTGTGGGGGTTTTTTCCATTTTTTTTGCATTTTTTTTGCTTTTTTTGTGTTTTTTTTGCATTTTTTTGCATTTTTTGTGTTTTTTTGCATTTTTTGTGGGTTTTTTTGCATTTTTTTGCATTTTTGTGCTTTTTTTTTGCATTTTTTGCATTCTTTGCGTTTTTTTGCATTTTTTTGCATTTTTTTTGCATTTTTTTTGCATTTTTTGCATTTTTTTTGTTTTTTTTGCATTTTTTTTGCATTTTTTTTGCTTTTTTTTTTGCATTTTTTTGGGTGTTTTTGCATTTTTTTGCATTTTTTTTGCATTTTTTTTTGCATTTTTTTGCATTTTTTTGCATTTTTTTTGCATTTTTTTGCATTTTTTGTGGGTTTTTTTGCATTTTTTTGCATTTTTTTGCATTTTTTTGCATTTTTTTGTGTTTTTATTGCATTTTTTTGCATTTTTTTTGCATTTTTTGTGGGGTTTTTTTGCATTTTTTGCATTTTTTTTGCATTTTTTTTGCATTTTTTTTGCATTTTTTTTGCATTTTTTTTGCATTTTTTTTTGCATTTTTTTTTGCATTTTTTGTGGGGTTTTTTGCATTTTTTTGTGTTTTTTTTTTACATTTTTTGTGGGGTTTTTTTCCATTT
>JAKRKW010000190.1:0-48728 GCA_023566125.1 Zingel zingel
AAAATGCAAAAAAAAATGCAAAAAAATGCAAAAAAAAATGCAAAAAAAATGCAAAAAAAAATGCAAAAAAAAATGCAAAAAAATGCAAAAAAAAATGCAAAAAAAAATGCAAAAAAATGCAAAAAAAAATGCAAAAAAATGCAAAAAAAAATGCAAAAAAATGCAAAAAAAAAGCAAAAAAAAATGCAAAAAAAATGCAAAAAAAAATGCAAAAAAAAAATTCAAAAAAATGCAAAAAAAATGCAAAAAAAATGCAAAAAAACACAAAAAATGAAAAAAAAAATGCAAAAAAAAATGCAAAAAAAATGCAAAAAAATGCAAAAAAAAATGCAAAAAAAATGCAAAAAAATGCAAAAAAAAATGCAAAAAAAATGCAAAAAAATGCAAAAAAAAATGCAAAAAAAATGCAAAAAAAAGCAAAAAAATGCAAAAAAAAAAGCAAAAAAAATGCAAAAAAATGCAAAAAAAATGCAAAAAAAATGCAAAAAAATGCAAAAAAAAATGCAAAAAAAAATGCAAAAAAAATGCAAAAAAAAGCAAAAAAATGCAAAAAAAATGCAAAAAAAATGCAAAAAAAAATGCAAAAAAAAATGCAAAAAAAATGCAAAAAAAAAGCAAAAAAAATGCAAAAAAAATGCAAAAAAAATGCAAAAAAAATGCAAAAAAAAATGCAAAAAAAATTCAAAACAATGCAAAAAAAAGGCAAAAAAAATGCAAAAAAAAAAAATGCAAAAAAAATGCAAAAAAAAATGCAAAAAAAATGCAAAAAAAATGCAAAAAGATGCAAAAAAAATGCAATAAAAATGCAAAAAAAAATGCAAAAAAAAATGCAAAAAAATGCAAAAAAATGCAAAAAAAAAATGCAAAAAAATGCAAAAAAAATGCAAAAAAAAAAATGCAAAAAAATTTCAAAAAATGCAAAAAAATGCAAAAAAAAAGCAAAAAAATGCAAAAAAAATGCAAAAAAAATGCAAAAAAAATGCAAAAAAAAATGCAAAAAAAATGCAAAAAATACAAAAAAAGGCAAAAAAAATGCAAAAAAAATGCAAAAAAAAATGCAAAAAAATGCAAAAAAAAATGCAAAAAGATGCAAAAAAAATGCAATAAAAATGCAAAAAAAAATGCAAAAAAAAATGCAAAAAAATGCAAAAAAATGCAAAAAAAAATGCAAAAAAATGCAAAAAAAATGCAAAAAAAAAATGCAAAAAAATTTCAAAAAAATGCAAAAAAATGCAAAAAAAAAGCAAAAAAAAGCAAAAAAAATGCAAAAAAATGCAAAAAAAAATGCAAAAAAAATGGAAAAAAATGCAAAAAAAAATGCAAAAAAATGCAAAAAAAAATGCAAAAAAAAATGCAAAAAAATGCAAAAAAAAATGCAAAAAAAAATGCAAAAAAATGCAAAAAAAAATGCAAAAAAAATGCAAAAAAAAATGCAAAAAAATGCAAAAAAAAAGCAAAAAAAATGCAAAAAAAATGCAAAAAAAAAATGCAAAAAAAAAATGCAAAAAAATGCAAAAAAAATGCAAAAAAAATGCAAAAAAACACAAAAAATGAAAAAAAAAATGCAAAAAAAAAATGCAAAAAAAATGCAAAAAAATGCAAAAAAAAATGCAAAAAAAATGCAAAAAAATGCAAAAAAAAATGCAAAAAAAATGCAAAAAAATGCAAAAAAAAATGCAAAAAAAATGCAAAAAAAAGCAAAAAAATGCAAAAAAAAAAGCAAAAAAAATGCAAAAAAAATGCAAAAAAATGCAAAAAAAAATGCAAAAAAAATGCAAAAAAATGCAAAAAAAAATGCAAAAAAAAATGCAAAAAAATGCAAAAAAAAATGCAAAAAAAATGCAAAAAAAAGCAAAAAAATGCAAAAAAAAAAGCAAAAAAATGCAAAAAAAAGCAAAAAAATGCAAAAAAAAATGCAAAAAAAACACAAAAAAAATGCAAAAAAAACACAAAAAAACGCAAAAAAAACACAAAAATGCAAAAAAAAAAACACAAAAAAGCAAAAAAAAAACGCAAAAAAATGCAAAAAAATCCCCCAAAAAATGCAAAAAAAACCACAAAAAAATGCAAAAAAAACCACAAAAAAATGCAAAAAAAAAACACAAAAAAATGCAAAAAAATGCAAAAAAAATGCAAAAAAAATGCAAAAAAAAAAACACAAAAAAATGCAAAAAAAACACAAAAAAACGCAAAAAAAATGGCAAAAAATGCAAAAAAAACAAAAAAAGCAAAAAAAAACAAAAAAAAAATGCAAAAAAAAACAAAAAAAATGCAAAAAAAACATAAAAAAATGCAACAAAAACACAAAAAAATGCAAAAAAAAACACAAAAAATGCAAAAAAAAACACAAAAAAAATGCAAAAAAAAACAAAAAAACGCAAAAAAAATGCAAAAAAAAAAACAAAAAAATGCAAAAAAAGAAAGCAAAAAAATACAAAAAAAATGCAAAAAAAATGCAAAAAAAACACAAAAAAAAACAAAAAAAATGCAAAAAAAAACACAAAAAAATGCAAAAAAAGAAAGCAAAAAAATACAAAAAAAAATGAAAAAAAAATGCAAAAAAAAACACAAAAAAATGCAAAAAAAACACAAAAAAACGCAAAAAAAACACAAAAATGCAAAAAAAAAACACAAAAAAGCAAAAAAAAAAACGCAAAAAAATGCAAAAAAAACCCCAAAAAAATGCAAAAAAAAACACAAAAAAATGCAAAAAAAACCACCAAAAAATGCAAAAAAAACCCACAAAATGAATGCAAAAAAACACAAAAAAATGCAAAAAAATGCAAAAAAAACACAAAAAATGCAAAAAAAAAAACACAAAAAAATGCAAAAAACAAAAACAAAAAAAAATGCAAAAAAACACAAAAAAAATGCAAAAAAAACACAAAAAAATGCAAAAAAAAACACAAAAAATGCAAAAAAACACAAAAAAAACACAAAAAAAATGCAAAAAAAAAACACAAAAAAATGCAAAAAAAAAAACACAAAAAATGCAAAAAAAAACACAAAAATGCAAAAAAAAATGCAAAAAAATGCAAAAAAAAAACTAAAAAATGCAAAAAAAAAACACAAAAAAATGCAAAAAAAAAAACAAAAAACACAAAAAAAACAAAAAAAATGCAAAAAACCCACAAAAAAATGCAAAAAAAAATGCAAAAAAATGCAAAAAAAACACAAAAAAGCAAAAAAAAATGCAAAAAAATGCAAAAAAAAAACACAAAAAAATGCAAAAAAAAACACAAAAAATGCAAAAAAACACAAAAAAATGCAAAAAAATGCAAAAAAAAAAAAAAAAATGCAAAAAAAAACCAAAAAAAATGCAAAAAAAACCACAAAAAAGTGCAAAAAAATGCAAAAAAAAAAAAAAAAAAAATGCAAAAAAAACATAAAAAATGCAAAAAAAACACAAAAAAATGCAAAAAAAAAACACAAAAAATGCAAAAAAAAAATGCTAAAAAATGCAAAACAAAATGCAAAAAAAATGCAAAAAAAACAAACAAAAAAATGCAAAAAAAAAAACAAAAAAAATGCAAAAAAAAATGCAAAAAAATGCAAAAAAAAACACAAAAAAATGCAAAAAAACACAAAATAAATGCAAAAAAAACAAAAAAAATGCAAAAAAAAAAAACACAAAAAAATGCAAAAAAAACACAAAAAATGCAAAAAAAACACAAAAAAAGCAAAAAAAAACCGCAAAAAATGCTAAAAAAACAACAAAAAATGCAAAAAAAAACACAAAAAAATGCAAAAAAAAAACACAAAAAAAACACAAAAAAATGCAAAAAAATGCAAAAAAAATGCAAAAAAAACCACAAAAAATGCAAAAAAAACACAAAAAAAATGCAAAAAAAAACACAAAAAAGCAAAAAAAAAACGCAAAAAATGCAAAAAAAAAAACACAAAAAAATGCAAAAAAATGCAAAAAAAAATGCAAAAAAAATGCAAAAAAAAACACAAAAAATGCAAAAAAAAACACAAAAAAATGCAAAAAAAAACAAAAAAATGCAAAAAAAAAACACAAAAAAATGAAAAAAAAAACACAAAAAAATGCAAAAAAAACCACAAAAAAAACACAAAAAAATGCAAAAAAAAAAACCCACAAAATGAATGCAAAAAAACACAAAAAAATGCAAAAAAATGCAAAAAAAAACACAAAAAATGCAAAAAAAAAACACAAAAAAAATGCAAAAAAAAACACAAAAAAATGCAAAAAAAAAACACAAAAAAATGCAAAAAAAACACAAAAAAACGCAAAAAAAAAATGCAAAAAATGCAAAAAAAACAAAAAAAGCAAAAAAAAACAAAAAAAAAATGCAAAAAAAACAAAAAAAATGCAAAAAAAACATAAAAAAATGCAACAAAAACACAAAAAAATGCAAAAAAAAACACAAAAAATGCAAAAAAAAAACACAAAAAAATGCAAAAAAAACACAAAAAAACGCAAAAAAATACAAAAAAAAATGCAAAAAAAATGCAAAAAAAACACAAAAAAAAACAAAAAAAATTCAAAAAAAATGCAAAAAAAAACACAAAAAAATGCAAAAAAAATGCAAAAAAAAACACAAAAAAATGCAAAAAAAAACACAAAAAAATGCAAAAAAAACACAAAAAAACGCAAAAAAAACACAAAAATGCAAAAAAAAAAACACAAAAAAATGCAAAAAAAATGCAAAAAAAAACACAAAAAAATGCAAAAAAAAACACAAAAAAATGCAAAAAAACCCCCAAAAAAATGCAAAAAAAACACAAAAAAATGCAAAAAAAAACACAAAAAAATGCAAAAAAAACCCACAAAATGAATGCAAAAAAACACAAAAAAATGCAAAAAAATGCAAAAAAAACACAAAAAATGCAAAAAAAAAAACACAAAAAAATGCAAAAAAAAAAAACAAAAAAAAATGCAAAAAAACACAAAAAAAATGCAAAAAAAACACAAAAAAATGCAAAAAAAAAACACAAAAAATGCAAAAAAAACACAAAAAAAAACACAAAAAAAATGCAAAAAAAAAACACAAAAAAATGCAAAAAAAAAACACAAAAAATGCAAAAAAAAAACACAAAAATGCAAAAAAAAATGCAAAAAAATGCAAAAAAAAACTAAAAAATGCAAAAAAAAACACAAAAAAATGCAAAAAAAAAAACAAAAAACACAAAAAAAACAAAAAAAATGCAAAAAAAACACAAAAAAATGCAAAAAAAATGCAAAAAAATGCAAAATAAACACAAAAAAATGCAAAAAAATGCAAAAAAAAAAATGCAAAAAAAATGCAAAAAAAAAAACACAAAATAAATGCAAAAAAAACCCACAAAAAACACAAAATAATGCAAAAAAAACACAAAAAAGCAAAAAAAAATGCAAAAAAAAAAACACAAAAAAATGCAAAAAAAAACACAAAAAATGCAAAAAAAAACACAAAAAAAATGCAAAAAAAACACAAAAAAACGCAAAAAAAATGCAAAAAAAAAACACAAAAAAATGCAAAAAAAGAAAGCAAAAAAATACAAAAAAAAATGCAAAAAAAAATGCAAAAAAAACACAAAAAAAACACAAAAAAACGCAAAAAAAAAATGCAAAAAATGCAAAAAAAACAAAAAAAGCAAAAAAAAACAAAAAAAAAATGCAAAAAAAACATAAAAAAATGCAACAAAAACACAAAAAAATGCAAAAAAAACACAAAAAATGCAAAAAAAAAACAAAAAAAATGCAAAAAAAACACAAAAAAACGCAAAAAAATACAAAAAAAAATGCAAAAAAAATGCAAAAAAAACACAAAAAAAACAAAAAAAATGCAAAAAAAAACACAAAAAAATGCAAAAAAAGAAAGCAAAAAAATACAAAAAAAAATGCAAAAAAAATGCAAAAAAAAACACAAAAAAATGCAAAAAAAAACACAAAAAAATGCAAAAAAAACACAAAAAAACGCAAAAAAAACACAAAAATGCAAAAAAACAAACACAAAAAAATGCAAAAAACAAAAACAAAAAAAAATGCAAAAAAACACAAAAAAAATGCAAAAAAAACACAAAAAAATGCAAAAAAAAACACAAAAAATGCAAAAAAAAATGCTAAAAAATGCAAAACAAAATGCAAAAAAAATGCAAAAAAACAAACAAAAAAATGCAAAAAAAAAACCAAAAAAAATGCAAAAAAAAATGCAAAAAAATGCAAAAAAAAACACAAAAAAATGCAAAAAAACACAAAATAAATGCAAAAAAAACAAAAAAAATGCAAAAAAAAAAAACACAAAAAAATGCAAAAAAAACACAAAAAATGCAAAAAAAACACAAAAAAAGCAAAAAAAAACGCAAAAAATGCTAAAAAAAACAACAAAAAATGCAAAAAAAAACACAAAAAAATGCAAAAAAAAAACACAAAAAAACACAAAAAAATGCAAAAAAATGCAAAAAAAATGCAAAAAAACCCACAAAAAATGCAAAAAAAACACAAAAAAAATGCAAAAAAAAACACAAAAAAAGCAAAAAAAAACGCAAAAAATGCAAAAAAAAAAACACAAAAAAATGCAAAAAAATGCAAAAAAAATGCAAAAAAAATGCAAAAAAAACACAAAAAATGCAAAAAAAAACACAAAAAAATGCAAAAAAAACAAAAAAATGCAAAAAAAAACACAAAAAAATGAAAAAAAAAACACAAAAAAATGCAAAAAAAACCACAAAAAAAACACAAAAAAATGCAAAAAAAAAAACCCACAAAATGAATGCAAAAAAACACAAAAAAATGCAAAAAAATGCAAAAAAAAACACAAAAAATGCAAAAAAAAAACACAAAAAAAATGCAAAAAAAAACACAAAAAAATGCAAAAAAAAAACACAAAAAAATGCAAAAAAAACACAAAAAAACGCAAAAAAAAATGCAAAAAATGCAAAAAAAACAAAAAAAGCAAAAAAAAACAAAAAAAAAATGCAAAAAAAACAAAAAAAATGCAAAAAAAACATAAAAAAATGCAACAAAAACACAAAAAAATGCAAAAAAAAACACAAAAAATGCAAAAAAAAAACACAAAAAAATGCAAAAAAAACACAAAAAAACGCAAAAAAATACAAAAAAAAATGCAAAAAAATGCAAAAAAAACACAAAAAAAAACAAAAAAAATGCAAAAAAAAACACAAAAAAATGCAAAAAAAGAAAGCAAAAAAATACAAAAAAAAATGCAAAAAAAATGCAAAAAAAAACACAAAAAAATGCAAAAAAAAACACAAAAAAATGCAAAAAAAACACAAAAAAACGCAAAAAAAACACAAAAATGCAAAAAAAAAAACACAAAAAAGCAAAAAAAAAACGCAAAAAAAATGCAAAAAAACCCCCAAAAAAATGCAAAAAAAACACAAAAAAATGCAAAAAAAAACACAAAAAAATGCAAAAAAAACCCACAAAATGAATGCAAAAAAACACAAAAAAATGCAAAAAAATGCAAAAAAAACACAAAAAATGCAAAAAAAAAAAACAAAAAAAAATGCAAAAAAACACAAAAAAAATGCAAAAAAAACACAAAAAAATGCAAAAAAAAACACAAAAAATGCAAAAAAACACAAAAAAAAACACAAAAAAAATGCAAAAAAAAAACACAAAAAAATGCAAAAAAAAAACACAAAAAATGCAAAAAAAAAACACAAAAATGCAAAAAAAAATGCAAAAAAATGCAAAAAAAAACTAAAAAATGCAAAAAAAAACACAAAAAAATGCAAAAAAAAAACAAAAAACACAAAAAAAACAAAAAAAATGCAAAAAAAACACAAAAAAATGCAAAAAAAAATGCAAAAAAATGCAAAATAAACACAAAAAAATGCAAAAAAATGCAAAAAAAAAATGCAAAAAAAATGCAAAAAAAAAAACACAAAATAAATGCAAAAAAACCCACAAAAAACACAAAATAATGCAAAAAAAACACAAAAAAGCAAAAAAAAATGCAAAAAAAAAAACACAAAAAAATGCAAAAAAAAACACAAAAAATGCAAAAAAAAACACAAAAAAAATGCAAAAAAAACACAAAAAAACGCAAAAAAAATGCAAAAAAAAAACACAAAAAAATGCAAAAAAAGAAAGCAAAAAAATACAAAAAAAAATGCAAAAAAAATGCAAAAAAAACACAAAAAAAAACACAAAAAAACGCAAAAAAAAAATGCAAAAAATGCAAAAAAAACAAAAAAAGCAAAAAAAAACAAAAAAAAAATGCAAAAAAAACAAAAAAAATGCAAAAAAAACATAAAAAAATGCAACAAAAACACAAAAAAATGCAAAAAAAACACAAAAAATGCAAAAAAAAAACAAAAAAAATGCAAAAAAAACACAAAAAAACGCAAAAAAATACAAAAAAAAATGCAAAAAAAATGCAAAAAAAACACAAAAAAACCAAAAAAAATGCAAAAAAAAACACAAAAAAATGCAAAAAAAGAAAGCAAAAAAATACAAAAAAAAATGCAAAAAAAATGCAAAAAAAAACACAAAAAAATGCAAAAAAAAACACAAAAAAATGCAAAAAAAACACAAAAAAACGCAAAAAAAACACAAAAATGCAAAAAAACAAACACAAAAAAATGCAAAAAACAAAAACAAAAAAAAATGCAAAAAAACACAAAAAAATGCAAAAAAAACACAAAAAAATGCAAAAAAAAACACAAAAAATGCAAAAAAACACAAAAAAAACACAAAAAAAATGCAAAAAAAAAACACAAAAAAATGCAAAAAAAAAACACAAAAAATGCAAAAAAAAACACAAAAATGCAAAAAAAAATGCAAAAAAATGCAAAAAAAACCTAAAAAATGCAAAAAAAAAACACAAAAAAATGCAAAAAAAAACAAAAAACACAAAAAAAACAAAAAAAATGCAAAAAACCCACAAAAAAATGCAAAAAAAAATGCAAAAAAATGCAAAAAAAACACAAAAAAGCAAAAAAAAATGCAAAAAAATGCAAAAAAAAAACACAAAAAAATGCAAAAAAAAACACAAAAAATGCAAAAAAACACAAAAAAATGCAAAAAAATGCAAAAAAAAAAAAAAAATGCAAAAAAAAAACAAAAAAAATGCAAAAAAAACCACAAAAAAGTGCAAAAAAATGCAAAAAAAAACACAAAAAATGCAAAAAAAAACACAAAAAAAATGCAAAAAAAACACAAAAAAACGCAAAAAAAATGCAAAAAAAAAACACAAAAAAATGCAAAAAAAGAAAGCAAAAAAATACAAAAAAAAATGCAAAAAAAAATGCAAAAAAAACACAAAAAAAAACACAAAAAAACGCAAAAAAAAAATGCAAAAAATGCAAAAAAAACAAAAAAAGCAAAAAAAAACAAAAAAAAAATGCAAAAAAAACAAAAAAAATGCAAAAAAAACATAAAAAAATGCAACAAAAACACAAAAAAATGCAAAAAAAACACAAAAAATGCAAAAAAAAAACACAAAAAAAATGCAAAAAAAACACAAAAAAACGCAAAAAAATACAAAAAAAAATGCAAAAAAAATGCAAAAAAAACACAAAAAAAACAAAAAAAATGCAAAAAAAAACACAAAAAAATGCAAAAAAAGAAAGCAAAAAAATACAAAAAAAAATGCAAAAAAAATGCAAAAAAAAACACAAAAAAATGCAAAAAAAAACACAAAAAAATGCAAAAAAAACACAAAAAACGCAAAAAAAACACAAAAATGCAAAAAAACAAACACAAAAAAGCAAAAAAAAAACGCAAAAAAATGCAAAAAAACCCCCAAAAAAATGCAAAAAAAAAACACAAAAAAATGCAAAAAAAAACACAAAAAAATGCAAAAAAACCCCACAAAATGAATGCAAAAAAACACAAAAAAATGCAAAAAAATGCAAAAAAAACACAAAAAATGGAAAAAAAAAACACAAAAAAATGCAAAAAAAACAAACAAAAAAAAATGCAAAAAAACACAAAAAAAATGCAAAAAAAACACAAAAAAATGCAAAAAAAACACAAAAAATGCAAAAAAACACAAAAAAAAAACACAAAAAAAATGCAAAAAAAAAACACAAAAAAATGCAAAAAAAAAACACAAAAAATGCAAAAAAAAAACACAAAAATGCAAAAAAAATGCAAAAAAATGCAAAAAAAAACTAAAAAATGCAAAAAAAACCACAAAAAAATGCAAAAAAAAACAAAAAACACAAAAAAAACAAAAAAAATGCAAAAAAAACACAAAAAAATGCAAAAAAAAATGCAAAAAATGCAAAATAAACACAAAAAAATGCAAAAAAAACCAAAAAAAAAATGCAAAAAAAATGCAAAAAAAAAAACACAAAATAAATGCAAAAAAACACACAAAAAACACAAAATAATGCAAAAAAAACACAAAAAAGCAAAAAAAAATGCAAAAAAATGCAAAAAAAAAACACAAAAAAATGCAAAAAAAAACACAAAAAATGCAAAAAAAAACACAAAAAAAATGCAAAAAAAACACAAAAAAACGCAAAAAAAATGCAAAAAAAAAACACAAAAAAATGCAAAAAAAAAAAACAAAAAAAATGCAAAAAAAACCACAAAAAAGTGCAAAAAAATGCAAAAAAAAAAAAAAAAAAAATGCAAAAAAAACATAAAAAATGCAAAAAAAACACAAAAAAATGCAAAAAAAAACACAAAAAATGCAAAAAAAAATGCTAAAAAATGCAAAACAAAATGCAAAAAAAATGCAAAAAAACAAACAAAAAAATGCAAAAAAAAAACCAAAAAAAATGCAAAAAAAAATGCAAAAAAATGCAAAAAAAAACACAAAAAAATGCAAAAAAACACAAAATAAATGCAAAAAAAACAAAAAAAATGCAAAAAAAAAACACAAAAAAATGCAAAAAAAACACAAAAAATGCAAAAAAAAACACAAAAAAAGCAAAAAAAAACGCAAAAAATGCTAAAAAAACAACAAAAAATGCAAAAAAAAACACAAAAAAATGCAAAAAAAAAACACAAAAAAAACACAAAAAAATGCAAAAAAATGCAAAAAAAATGCAAAAAAAACCACAAAAAATGCAAAAAAAACACAAAAAAAATGCAAAAAAAACACAAAAAAAGCAAAAAAAAACACAAAAAATGCAAAAAAAAAAACACAAAAAAATGCAAAAAAATGCAAAAAAAATGCAAAAAAAATGCAAAAAAAAACACAAAAAATGCAAAAAAAAACACAAAAAAATGCAAAAAAAATCAAAAAAATGCAAAAAAAAACACAAAAAAATGAAAAAAAAAACACAAAAAAATGCAAAAAAAACCACAAAAAAAACACAAAAAAATGCAAAAAAAAAACCCCACAAAATGAATGCAAAAAAACACAAAAAAATGCAAAAAAATGCAAAAAAAAACACAAAAAATGCAAAAAAAAAACACAAAAAAAATGCAAAAAAAAACACAAAAAAATGCAAAAAAAAAACACAAAAAAATGCAAAAAAAACACAAAAAAACGCAAAAAAAAAATGCAAAAAATGCAAAAAAAACAAAAAAAGCAAAAAAAAACAAAAAAAAAATGCAAAAAAAACAAAAAAAATGCAAAAAAAACATAAAAAAATGCAACAAAAACACAAAAAAATGCAAAAAAAAACACAAAAAATGCAAAAAAAAAACACAAAAAAATGCAAAAAAAACACAAAAAAACGCAAAAAAATACAAAAAAAAATGCAAAAAAAATGCAAAAAAAACACAAAAAAAAACAAAAAAAATGCAAAAAAAAACACAAAAAAATGCAAAAAAAGAAAGCAAAAAAATACAAAAAAAAATGCAAAAAAAATGCAAAAAAAAACACAAAAAAATGCAAAAAAAAACACAAAAAAATGCAAAAAAAACACAAAAAATGCAAAAAAAAAAACACAAAAAAATGCAAAAAAAAAAAACAAAAAAAAATGCAAAAAAACACAAAAAAAATGCAAAAAAAACACAAAAAAATGCAAAAAAAAACACAAAAAATGCAAAAAAACACAAAAAAAAACACAAAAAAAATGCAAAAAAAAACACAAAAAAATGCAAAAAAAAAACACAAAAAATGCAAAAAAAAAACACAAAAATGCAAAAAAAAATGCAAAAAAATGCAAAAAAAAACTAAAAAATGCAAAAAAAAACACAAAAAAATGCAAAAAAAAAACAAAAAACACAAAAAAAACAAAAAAAATGCAAAAAAAACACAAAAAAATGCAAAAAAAAATGCAAAAAAATGCAAAATAAACACAAAAAAATGCAAAAAAATGCAAAAAAAAAATGCAAAAAAAATGCAAAAAAAAAACACAAAATAAATGCAAAAAAACCCACAAAAAACACAAAATAATGCAAAAAAAACACAAAAAAGCAAAAAAAAATGCAAAAAAAAAAACACAAAAAAATGCAAAAAAAAACACAAAAAATGCAAAAAAAAACACAAAAAAAATGCAAAAAAAACACAAAAAAACGCAAAAAAAATGCAAAAAAAACACAAAAAAATGCAAAAAAAGAAAGCAAAAAAATACAAAAAAAAATGCAAAAAAAAATGCAAAAAAAACACAAAAAAAAACACAAAAAAACGCAAAAAAAAAATGCAAAAAATGCAAAAAAAACAAAAAAAGCAAAAAAAAACAAAAAAAAAATGCAAAAAAAACAAAAAAAATGCAAAAAAAACATAAAAAAATGCAACAAAAACACAAAAAAATGCAAAAAAAACACAAAAAATGCAAAAAAAAAACACAAAAAAAATGCAAAAAAAACACAAAAAAACGCAAAAAAATACAAAAAAAAATGCAAAAAAAATGCAAAAAAAACACAAAAAAAACAAAAAAAATGCAAAAAAAAACACAAAAAAATGCAAAAAAAGAAAGCAAAAAAATACAAAAAAAAATGCAAAAAAAATGCAAAAAAAAACACAAAAAAATGCAAAAAAAAACACAAAAAAATGCAAAAAAAACACAAAAAACGCAAAAAAAACACAAAAATGCAAAAAAACAAACACAAAAAAGCAAAAAAAAAACGCAAAAAAATGCAAAAAAACCCCCAAAAAAATGCAAAAAAAAACACAAAAAAATGCAAAAAAAAACACAAAAAAATGCAAAAAAACCCCACAAAATGAATGCAAAAAAACACAAAAAAATGCAAAAAAATGCAAAAAAAACATAAAAAATGGAAAAAAAAAAACACAAAAAAATGCAAAAAAAAAAAACAAAAAAAAATGCAAAAAAACACAAAAAAAATGCAAAAAAAACACAAAAAAATGCAAAAAAAAACACAAAAAATGCAAAAAAACACAAAAAAAAAACACAAAAAAAATGCAAAAAAAAAACACAAAAAAATGCAAAAAAAAAACACAAAAAATGCAAAAAAAATGCAAAAAAATGCAAAAAAAAACTAAAAAATGCAAAAAAAACCACAAAAAAATGCAAAAAAAAACAAAAAACACAAAAAAAACAAAAAAAATGCAAAAAAAACACAAAAAAATGCAAAAAAAAATGCAAAAAATGCAAAATAAACACAAAAAAATGCAAAAAAAACCAAAAAAAAAATGCAAAAAAAATGCAAAAAAAAAAACACAAAATAAATGCAAAAAAACACACAAAAAACACAAAATAATGCAAAAAAAACACAAAAAAGCAAAAAAAAATGCAAAAAAATGCAAAAAAAAAACACAAAAAAATGCAAAAAAAAACACAAAAAATGCAAAAAAAAACACAAAAAAAATGCAAAAAAAACACAAAAAAACGCAAAAAAAATGCAAAAAAAAAACACAAAAAAATGCAAAAAAAGAAAGCAAAAAAATACAAAAAAAAATGCAAAAAAAATGCAAAAAAAAACACAAAAAAATGCAAAAAAAATGCAAAAAAAATGCAAAAAAAACACAAAAAAACGCAAAAAAAACACAAAAATGCAAAAAAAAAAACACAAAAAAGCAAAAAAAAAACCGCAAAAAAATGCAAAAAAACCCCCAAAAAAATGCAAAAAAAAAACACAAAAAAATGCAAAAAAAAACAAAAAAATGCAAAAAAATGCAAAAAAAAACACAAAAAATGCAAAAAAAAAAAACACAAAAAAAAATGCAAAAAAAACACAAAAAAATGCAAAAAAAAAAAAACAAAAAAAAATGCAAAAAAATGCAAAAAAATGCAAAAAAAAACAAAAAAATGCAAAAAAAAAAAAAAAAAAATGCAAAAAAAAACAAAAAACACAAAAAAAAAAAAAAAAATGCAAAAAAAACAAAAAAATGCAAAAAAAATGCAAAAAAGTGCAAAAAAATGCAAAAAAAAAAAAAAAAATGCAAAAAAAACATAAAAAATGCAAAAAAAATGCAAAAAAATGCAAAAAAAAACCACAAAAAATGCAAAAAAAAATGGTAAAAAATGCAAAACAAAATGCAAAAAAAATGCAAAAAAAACAAACAAAAAAATGCAAAAAAAACCCCAAAAAAAATGCAAAAAAATGCAAAAAAAAACACAAAAAAATGCAAAAAAACACAAAATAAATGCAAAAAAAACACAAAAAAAATGCAAAAAAAAAACACAAAAAAAATGCAAAAAAAACACAAAAAATGCAAAAAAAAACACAAAAAAAGCAAAAAAAAACGCAAAAAATGCTAAAAAAACAACAAAAAATGCAAAAAAAACCACAAAAAAATGCAAAAAAAAAACACAAAAAAAACAAAAAAATGCAAAAAAATGCAAAAAAAATGCAAAAAAAACCGCAAAAAATGCAAAAAAAAACACAAAAAAAATGCAAAAAAAACACAAAAAAAGCAAAAAAAAACACAAAAAATGCAAAAAAAAAAACACAAAAAAATGCAAAAAAAACACAAAAAAACGCAAAAAAAAATTGCAAAAAATGCAAAAAAAACAAAAAAAGCAAAAAAAACAAAAAAAAAATGCTAAAAAAAACAAAAAAAATGCAAAAAAAACATAAAAAAATGCAACAAAAACACAAAAAAATGCAAAAAAAAACACAAAAAATGCAAAAAAAAACACAAAAAAAATGCAAAAAAAACACACAAAAAACGCAAAAAAAATGCAAAAAAAAAACACAAAAAAATGCAAAAAAAGAAAGCAAAAAAAATACAAAAAAAAATGCAAAAAAAATGCAAAAAAAAACACAAAAAAATGCAAAAAAAATGCAAAAAAAAACACAAAAAAATGCAAAAAAAGAAAGCAAAAAAATACAAAAAAAAATGCAAAAAAAATGCAAAAAAAAACACAAAAAAATGCAAAAAAAATGCAAAAAAACCACAAAAAAACGCAAAAAAACACAAAAATGCAAAAAAAAAACACAAAAAAGCAAAAAAAAAACGCAAAAAAATGCAAAAAAAACCACAAAAAAATGCAAAAAAAAACACAAAAAAATGCAAAAAAAAACACAAAAAAATGCAAAAAAACCCCACAAAATGAATGCAAAAAAACACAAAAAAATGCAAAAAAATGCAAAAAAACCACAAAAAAATGCAAAAAAAAAAACAAAAAAAATGCAAAAAAACCCCCCAAAAAATGCAAAAAAAACCACAAAAAAATGCAAAAAAAAACACAAAAAAATGCAAAAAAACCCCACAAAATGAATGCAAAAAAACACAAAAAAATGCAAAAAAATGCAAAAAAAAACACAAAAAATGCAAAAAAAAAACACAAAAAAAAATGCAAAAAAAAACACAAAAAAATGCAAAAAAAGAAAGCAAAAAAATACAAAAAAAAATGCAAAAAAAATGCAAAAAAAAACACAAAAAAATGCAAAAAAAAACACAAAAAAATGCAAAAAAAACACAAAAAAACGCAAAAAAAACACAAAAATGCAAAAAAAAAAACACAAAAAAGCAAAAAAAAAACGCAAAAAAATGCAAAAAAAACCCCAAAAAAATGCAAAAAAAAACACAAAAAAATGCAAAAAAAAACACAAAAAAATGCAAAAAAAACCCACAAAATGAATGCAAAAAAACACAAAAAAATGCAAAAAAATGCAAAAAAAACACAAAAAATGCAAAAAAAAAACACAAAAAAAATGCAAAAAAAACACAAAAAAATGCAAAAAAAAAAAACAAAAAAAAATGCAAAAAAACACAAAAAAAATGCAAAAAAAACACAAAAAAATGCAAAAAAAAACACAAAAAATGCAAAAAAACACAAAAAAAAACAAAAAAAATGCAAAAAAAAAATGCAAAAAAATGCAAAAAAAAAACACAAAAAATGCAAAAAAAAAACACAAAAATGCAAAAAAAAATGCAAAAAAATGCAAAAAAATGCAAAAAAAACACAAAAAATGCAAAAAAAAAAACACAAAAAAATGCAAAAAAAAAAAAAAAAAAAAAATGCAAAAAAATGCAAAAAAAAAACACAAAAAATGCAAAAAAAAAACACAAAAATGCAAAAAAAATGCAAAAAAATGCAAAAAAATGCAAAAAAAACACAAAAAATGCAAAAAAAAAAACACAAAAAAATGCAAAAAAAAAAAACAAAAAAAAATGCAAAAAAACACAAAAAAAATGCAAAAAAAACACAAAAAAAATGCAAAAAAAAACACAAAAAAATGCAAAAAAAAAAAACAAAAAAAAATGCAAAAAAACACAAAAAAAATGCAAAAAAAACACAAAAAAATGCAAAAAAAAACACAAAAAATGCAAAAAAACACAAAAAAAAACACAAAAAAAATGCAAAAAAAAAATGCAAAAAAATGCAAAAAAAAAACACAAAAAATGCAAAAAAAAAACACAAAAATGCAAAAAAAAATGCAAAAAAATGCAAAAAAATGCAAAAAAAACACAAAAAATGCAAAAAAAAAAACACAAAAAAATGCAAAAAAAAAAAACAAAAAAAAATGCAAAAAAACACAAAAAAAATGCAAAAAAAACACAAAAAAATGCAAAAAAAAACACAAAAAATGCAAAAAAAACACAAAAAAAAACACAAAAAAAATGCAAAAAAAAAACACAAAAAAATGCAAAAAAAAAACACAAAAAATGCAAAAAAAAAACACAAAAATGCAAAAAAAAATGCAAAAAAATGCAAAAAAAAACTAAAAAATGCAAAAAAAACACAAAAAAATGCAAAAAAAAAACAAAAAACACAAAAAAAACAAAAAAAATGCAAAAAAAACACAAAAAAATGCAAAAAAAAATGCAAAAAAATGCAAAATAAACACAAAAAAATGCTAAAAAATGCAAAAAAAAAATGCAAAAAAAATGCAAAAAAAAAAACACAAAATAAATGCAAAAAAACCCACAAAAAACACAAAATAATGCAAAAAAAACACAAAAAAGCAAAAAACAATGCAAAAAAAAAAACACAAAAAAATGCAAAAAAAAACACAAAAAATGCAAAAAAAAACACAAAAAAAATGCAAAAAAAACACAAAAAAACGCAAAAAAAATGCAAAAAAAAACACAAAAAAATGCAAAAAAAGAAAGCAAAAAAATACAAAAAAAAATGCAAAAAAAAATGCAAAAAAAACACAAAAAAAAACACAAAAAAACGCAAAAAAAAAATGCAAAAAATGCAAAAAAAACAAAAAAACGCAAAAAAAAAACACAAAAAAATGCAAAAAAAACCCACAAAATGAATGCAAAAAAACACAAAAAAATGCAAAAAAATGCAAAAAAAACACAAAAAATGCAAAAAAAAAAACACAAAAAAATGCAAAAAAAAAAAACAAAAAAAATGCAAAAAAACACAAAAAAAATGCAAAAAAAAAACACAAAAAAATGCAAAAAAAAAACACAAAAAATGCAAAAAAAAAACACAAAAATGCAAAAAAAAATGCAAAAAAATGCAAAAAAAAACTAAAAAATGCAAAAAACCCACAAAAAACACAAAATAATGCAAAAAAAACACAAAAAAGCAAAAAACAATGCAAAAAAAAAAACACAAAAAAATGCAAAAAAAAACACAAAAAATGCAAAAAAAAACACAAAAAAAATGCAAAAAAAACACAAAAAAATGCAAAAAAAAACACAAAAAATGCAAAAAAACACAAAAAAAAACACAAAAAAAATGCAAAAAAAAAACACAAAAAAATGCAAAAAAAAAACACAAAAAATGCAAAAAAAAAACACAAAAATGCAAAAAAAAATGCAAAAAAATGCAAAAAAAAACTAAAAAATGCAAAAAAAACACAAAAAAATGCAAAAAAAAAACAAAAAACACAAAAAAAACAAAAAAAATGCAAAAAAAACACAAAAAAATGCAAAAAAAAATGCAAAAAAATGCAAAATAAACACAAAAAAATGCTAAAAAATGCAAAAAAAAAATGCAAAAAAAATGCAAAAAAAAAAACACAAAATAAATGCAAAAAAACCCACAAAAAACACAAAATAATGCAAAAAAAACACAAAAAAGCAAAAAACAATGCAAAAAAAAAAACACAAAAAAATGCAAAAAAAAACACAAAAAATGCAAAAAAAAACACAAAAAAAATGCAAAAAAAACACAAAAAAACGCAAAAAAAATGCAAAAAAAAACACAAAAAAATGCAAAAAAGAAAGCAAAAAAATACAAAAAAAAATGCAAAAAAAAATGCAAAAAAAACACAAAAAAAAACACAAAAAAACGCAAAAAAAAAATGCAAAAAATGCAAAAAAAACAAAAAAACGCAAAAAAAAAACACAAAAAAATGCAAAAAAAACCCACAAAATGAATGCAAAAAAACACAAAAAAATGCAAAAAAATGCAAAAAAAACACAAAAAATGCAAAAAAACACAAAAAAAAACACAAAAAAAATGCAAAAAAAAAACACAAAAAAATGCAAAAAAAAAACACAAAAAATGCAAAAAAAAAACACAAAAATGCAAAAAAAAATGCAAAAAAATGCAAAAAAAAACTAAAAAATGCAAAAAACCCACAAAAAACACAAAATAATGCAAAAAAAACACAAAAAAGCAAAAAACAATGCAAAAAAAAAAACACAAAAAAATGCAAAAAAAAACACAAAAAATGCAAAAAAAAACACAAAAAAAATGCAAAAAAAGAAAGCAAAAAAATACAAAAAAAAATGCAAAAAAAAATGCAAAAAAAACACAAAAAAAAACACAAAAAAACACAAAAAATGCAAAAAAACACAAAAAAAATGCAAAATAATGCAAAAAAAACACAAAAAAGCAAAAAAAAATGCAAAAAAATGCAAAAAAAAAATGCAAAAAAATGCAAAAAAAAACAAAAAAAATGCAAAAAAAAACACAAAAAAAATGCAAAAAAAACACAAAAAAACGCAAAAAAAATGCAAAAAAAAAACACAAAAAAATGCAAAAAAAGAAAGCAAAAAAATACAAAAAAAAATGCAAAAAAAATGCAAAAAAAACCCCAAAAAAATGCAAAAAAAAAACACAAAAAAATGCAAAAAAAAACAAAAAAATGCAAAAAAATGCAAAAAAAACACAAAAAATGCAAAAAAAAAAAACACAAAAAAAAATGCAAAAAAAACACAAAAAAATGCAAAAAAAAAAAACAAAAAAAAATGCAAAAAAACACAAAAAAATGCAAAAAATGCAAAAAAACACAAAAAAAAACACAAAAAAAATGCAAAAAAAACACACAAAAAAATGCAAAAAAAAATGCAAAAAAATGCAAAAAAAAACAAAAAAATGCAAAAAAAAAAAAAAAACACAAAAAAAAAAAAAAAAATGCAAAAAAAACAAAAAAATGCAAAAAAAATGCAAAAAAGTGCAAAAAAATGCAAAAAAAAAAAAAAAAATGCAAAAAAAACATAAAAAATGCAAAAAAATGCAAAAAAATGCAAAAAAAACCCACAAAAAATGCAAAAAAAAATGCTAAAAAATGCAAAACAAAATGCAAAAAAAATGCAAAAAAAACAAACAAAAAAATGCAAAAAAAACCCCCAAAAAAATGCAAAAAAATGCAAAAAAAAACACAAAAAAATGCAAAAAAACACAAAATAAATGCAAAAAAAACACAAAAAAAATGCAAAAAAAAAACACAAAAAAAATGCAAAAAAAACACAAAAAATGCAAAAAAAAACACAAAAAAAGCAAAAAAAAAAACGCAAAAAATGCTAAAAAAACAACAAAAAATGCAAAAAAAACCACAAAAAAATGCAAAAAAAAAACACAAAAAAAACAAAAAAATGCAAAAAAATGCAAAAAAAATGCAAAAAAACCCACAAAAAATGCAAAAAAAAACACAAAAAAAATGCAAAAAAAACACAAAAAAAGCAAAAAAAAACACAAAAAATGCAAAAAAAAAAACACAAAAAAATGCAAAAAAAAACACAAAAAAACGCAAAAAAAAATTGCAAAAAATGCAAAAAAAACAAAAAAAGCAAAAAAAACAAAAAAAAAATGCTAAAAAAAACAAAAAAAATGCAAAAAAAACATAAAAAAATGCAACAAAAACACAAAAAAATGCAAAAAAAAACACAAAAAATGCAAAAAAAAACACAAAAAAAATGCAAAAAAAACACACAAAAAACGCAAAAAAAATGCAAAAAAAAAACACAAAAAAATGCAAAAAAAGAAAGCAAAAAAATACAAAAAAAAATGCAAAAAAAATGCAAAAAAAAACACAAAAAAATGCAAAAAAAATGCAAAAAAAAACACAAAAAAATGCAAAAAAAGAAAGCAAAAAAATACAAAAAAAAATGCAAAAAAAATGCAAAAAAACCACAAAAAAACGCAAAAAAACACAAAAATGCAAAAAAAAAAACACAAAAAAGCAAAAAAAAAACGCAAAAAAATGCAAAAAAAACCCCAAAAAAATGCAAAAAAAACCACAAAAAAATGCAAAAAAAAACACAAAAAAATGCAAAAAAAACCCCACAAAATGAATGCAAAAAAACACAAAAAAATGCAAAAAAATGCAAAAAAAAACACAAAAAAATGCAAAAAAAATGCAAAAAAAAACACAAAAAAATGCAAAAAAAGAAAGCAAAAAAATACAAAAAAAAATGCAAAAAAAATGCAAAAAAACCACAAAAAAACGCAAAAAAACACAAAAATGCAAAAAAAAAAACACAAAAAAGCAAAAAAAAAACGCAAAAAAATGCAAAAAAAACCCCAAAAAAATGCAAAAAAAACCACAAAAAAATGCAAAAAAAAACACAAAAAAATGCAAAAAAAACCCCACAAAATGAATGCAAAAAAACACAAAAAAATGCAAAAAAATGCAAAAAAACCACAAAAAAATGCAAAAAAAAAAACAAAAAAAAATGCAAAAAAACCCCCCAAAAAATGCAAAAAAAACCACAAAAAAATGCAAAAAAAAACACAAAAAAATGCAAAAAAACCCCACAAAATGAATGCAAAAAAACACAAAAAAATGCAAAAAAATGCAAAAAAATGCAAAAAAAAACTAAAAAATGCAAAAAACCCACAAAAAACACAAAATAATGCAAAAAAAACACAAAAAAGCAAAAAACAATGCAAAAAAAAAAACACAAAAAAATGCAAAAAAAAACACAAAAAATGCAAAAAAAAACACAAAAAAAATGCAAAAAAAGAAAGCAAAAAAATACAAAAAAAAATGCAAAAAAAAATGCAAAAAAAACACAAAAAAAAACACAAAAAAACACAAAAAATGCAAAAAAACACAAAAAAAATGCAAAATAATGCAAAAAAAACACAAAAAAGCAAAAAAAAATGCAAAAAAATGCAAAAAAAAAACACAAAAAAATGCAAAAAAAAACACAAATAATGCAAAAAAAAACACAAATAAAATGCAAAAAAAACACAAAAAAACGCAAAAAAAATGCAAAAAAAAAACACAAAAAAATGCAAAAAAAGAAAGCAAAAAAATACAAAAAAAAATGCAAAAAAAATGCAAAAAAAAACACAAAAAAATGCAAAAAAAATGCAAAAAAAATGCAAAAAAAACACAAAAAAACGCAAAAAAAACACAAAAATGCAAAAAAAAAAACACAAAAAAGCAAAAAAAAAACCGCAAAAAAATGCAAAAAAACCCCCAAAAAAATGCAAAAAAAAAACACAAAAAAATGCAAAAAAAAACAAAAAAATGCAAAAAAATGCAAAAAAAACACAAAAAATGCAAAAAAAAAAAACACAAAAAAAAATGCAAAAAAAACACAAAAAAATGCAAAAAAAAAAAACAAAAAAAAATGCAAAAAAACACAAAAAAATGCAAAAAAAACACAAAAAATGCAAAAAAACACAAAAAAAACCACAAAAAAAATGCAAAAAAAAACACAAAAAAATGCAAAAAAAAATGCAAAAAAATGCAAAAAAAAACAAAAAAATGCAAAAAAAAAAAAAAAACACAAAAAAAAAAAAAAAATGCAAAAAAAACAAAAAAATGCAAAAAAAATGCAAAAAAGTGCAAAAAAATGCAAAAAAAAAAAAAAAAATGCAAAAAAAACATAAAAAATGCAAAAAAATGCAAAAAAATGCAAAAAAAAACCCACAAAAAATGCAAAAAAAAATGCTAAAAAATGCAAAACAAAATGCAAAAAAAATGCAAAAAAAACAAACAAAAAAATGCAAAAAAAAACCCCAAAAAAATGCAAAAAAATGCAAAAAAAAACACAAAAAAATGCAAAAAAACACAAAATAAATGCAAAAAAAACACAAAAAAAATGCAAAAAAAAAACACAAAAAAAATGCAAAAAAAACACAAAAAATGCAAAAAAAACACAAAAAAAGCAAAAAAAAAAACGCAAAAAATGCTAAAAAAACAACAAAAAATGCAAAAAAAACCACAAAAAAATGCAAAAAAAAAACACAAAAAAAACAAAAAAATGCAAAAAAAAACACAAAAAAAATGCAAAAAAAACACAAAAAAAGCAAAAAAAAACACAAAAAATGCAAAAAAAAAAACACAAAAAAATGCAAAAAAAAACATAAAAAAACGCAAAAAAAAATTGCAAAAAATGCAAAAAAAACAAAAAAAGCAAAAAAAACAAAAAAAAAATGCTAAAAAAAACAAAAAAAATGCAAAAAAAACATAAAAAAATGCAACAAAAACACAAAAAAATGCAAAAAAAAACACAAAAAATGCAAAAAAAAACACAAAAAAAATGCAAAAAAAACACAAAAAACGCAAAAAAAATGCAAAAAAAAAACACAAAAAAATGCAAAAAAAGAAAGCAAAAAAATACAAAAAAAAATGCAAAAAAAATGCAAAAAAAAAACACAAAAAAATGCAAAAAAAATGCAAAAAAAAACACAAAAAAATGCAAAAAAAGAAAGCAAAAAAATACAAAAAAAAATGCAAAAAAAATGCAAAAAAACCACAAAAAAACGCAAAAAAACACAAAAATGCAAAAAAAAAAACACAAAAAAGCAAAAAAAAAACGCAAAAAAATGCAAAAAAAACCCCAAAAAAATGCAAAAAAAACCACAAAAAAATGCAAAAAAAAACACAAAAAAATGCAAAAAAAACCCCACAAAATGAATGCAAAAAAACACAAAAAAATGCAAAAAAATGCAAAAAAACCACAAAAAAATGCAAAAAAAAAAACAAAAAAAAATGCAAAAAAAACCCCCAAAAAATGCAAAAAAAACCACAAAAAAATGCAAAAAAAAACACAAAAAAATGCAAAAAAAACCCCACAAAATGAATGCAAAAAAACACAAAAAAATGCAAAAAAATGCAAAAAAAAACACAAAAAATGCAAAAAAAAAACACAAAAAAAAATGCAAAAAAAACACAAAAAAATGCAAAAAAAAAAAACAAAAAAAAATGCAAAAAAACACAAAAAAATGCAAAAAAAAACACAAAAAATGCAAAAAAACATAAAAAAAAACACAAAAAAAATGCAAAAAAATGAAAAAAAAATGAAAAAAATGAAAAAAAAAACAAAAAAAATAGCAAAAAAACAAAAAAATGCAAAAAAAAAAAAACACAAAAAAATGCAAAAAATGCAAGAAAAAAACACAAAAAATGCAAAAAATGCAAAAAAAAAAAAAAAAAATGCAAAAAAAACAAAAAAAAAATTCAAAAAAACCCCCACAAAAAATGCAAAAAAAACACAAAAAATGCAAAAAAAACACAAAAAAATGCAAAAAATGCAAAAAAAACCACAAAAAATGCAAAAAATGCAAAAAAAAACCACTAAAAAAATGCAAAAAACCCCCCAAAAAATGCAAAAAAAAAAAAAAAATGCAAAAAAACCCACAAAAAAATGCAAAAAAAAAAAAATGCAAAAAAAAAAATACACAAAAAAATGCAAAAAAAAACACAAAAAAAATGCAAAAAAAACAACAAAAAAAAACAAAAAAATGCAAAAAATGCAAAAAAAACACACAAAAAATGCAAAAAAATGAAAAAAAACAAAAAAAATGAAAAAAACAAACAAAAAAACCCACAAAAAAATGCAAAAAACAAAAAAAAATGCAAAAAAAAACACAAAAAAATGCAAAAAAAAACACAAAAATGCAAAAAAAAACACAAAAAAATGCAAAAAAAATGAAAAAAAATGCAAAAAAAAAACACAAAAAATGCAAAAAAAAAACAAAAAATGCAAAAAAAAACACAAAAAAATGCAAAAAAAATGAAAAAAAATGCAAAAAAAAACACAAAAAATGCAAAAAAAAAACACAAAAAAAGCAAAAAAAAACACAAAAAAAAACAAAAAAAAACGAAAAAAAAATGAAAAAAAAAAAAAAAAATGAAAAAAAACCCACAAAAAAATGAAAAAAAATCCCACAAAAAATGAAAAAAAAAAAACAAAAAAAAACACAAAAAAATGCAAAAAATGCAAAAAAAAACACAAAAAATGAAAAAAAAAAAAAAAAAAAAAAAAAAAAAATGCAAAAAAAAAAACAAAAAAAAACACAAAAAAATGCAAAAAATGCAAAAAAAACACACAAAAAATGCAAAAAAATGCAAAAAAAAAAAAAAATGAAAAAAAAAACCACAAAAAAAGCAAAAAAAATGCAAAAAAAGCAAAAAAAAACACAAAAAAATGCAAAAAAAAAAAAAAATGCAAAAAAAACATAAAAAATGCAAAAAAATGCAAAAAAATGCAAAAAAAAACCCACAAAAAATGCAAAAAAAAATGCTAAAAAATGCAAAACAAAATGCAAAAAAAATGCAAAAAAAACAAACAAAAAAATGCAAAAAAAAACCCCAAAAAAATGCAAAAAAATGCAAAAAAAAAACACAAAAAAATGCAAAAAAACACAAAATAAATGCAAAAAAAACACAAAAAAAATGCAAAAAAAAAACACAAAAAAAATGCAAAAAAAACACAAAAAATGCAAAAAAAAACACAAAAAAAGCAAAAAAAAAAACGCAAAAAATGCTAAAAAAACAACAAAAAATGCAAAAAAAACCACAAAAAAATGCAAAAAAAAAACACAAAAAAAACAAAAAAATGCAAAAAAAATGCAAAAAAAATGCAAAAAAAACCACAAAAAATGCAAAAAAAAACACAAAAAAAATGCAAAAAAAACACAAAAAAAGCAAAAAAAAACACAAAAAATGCAAAAAAAAAAACACAAAAAAATGCAAAAAAAAACATAAAAAAACGCAAAAAAAAATTGCAAAAAATGCAAAAAAAACAAAAAAAGCAAAAAAAACAAAAAAAAAATGCTAAAAAAAACAAAAAAAATGCAAAAAAAACATAAAAAAATGCAACAAAAACACAAAAAAATGCAAAAAAAAACACAAAAAATGCAAAAAAAAACACAAAAAAAATGCAAAAAAAACACACAAAAAACGCAAAAAAAATGCAAAAAAAAAACACAAAAAAATGCAAAAAAAGAAAGCAAAAAAATACAAAAAAAAATGCAAAAAAAATGCAAAAAAAAAACACAAAAAAATGCAAAAAAAATGCAAAAAAAACCACAAAAAAATGCAAAAAAAGAAAGCAAAAAAATACAAAAAAAAATGCAAAAAAAATGCAAAAAAACCACAAAAAAACGCAAAAAAACACAAAAATGCAAAAAAAAAAACACAAAAAAGCAAAAAAAAAACGCAAAAAAATGCAAAAAAAACCCCAAAAAAATGCAAAAAAAACCACAAAAAAATGCAAAAAAAAAACACAAAAAAATGCAAAAAAAACCCCACAAAATGAATGCAAAAAAACACAAAAAAATGCAAAAAAATGCAAAAAAAACCACAAAAAAATGCAAAAAAAAAAACAAAAAAAAATGCAAAAAAAACCCCCAAAAAATGCAAAAAAAACCACAAAAAAATGCAAAAAAAAACACAAAAAAATGCAAAAAAAACCCCACAAAATGAATGCAAAAAAACACAAAAAAATGCAAAAAAATGCAAAAAAAAACACAAAAAATGCAAAAAAAAAACACAAAAAAAAATGCAAAAAAAACACAAAAAAATGCAAAAAAAAAAAACAAAAAAAAATGCAAAAAAACACAAAAAAATGCAAAAAAAAACACAAAAAATGCAAAAAAACATAAAAAAAAACACAAAAAAAATGCAAAAAAAAAACACAAAAAAATGCAAAAAAATGCAAAAAAAATGCAAAAAAAATGCAAAAAAAAAAACACAAAAAAATGCAAAAAAAACACAAAAAAACGCAAAAAAATGGCAAAAAATGCAAAAAAAAACACAAAAAAAATGCAAAAAAAAACACAAAAAAACGCAAAAAAAATGCAAAAAAAAACAAAAAAATGCAAAAAAAGAAAGCAAAAAAATACAAAAAAAATGCAAAAAAAAAACACAAAAAAAACAAAAAAAAAATGCAAAAAAAACCAAAAAAAATGCAAAAAAAACATAAAAAAATGCAACAAAAACACAAAAAAATGCAAAAAAAACACAAAAAATGCAAAAAAAAACACAAAAAAAATGCAAAAAAAACACAAAAAAACGCAAAAAAAATGCAAAAAAAAACAAAAAAATGCAAAAAAAGAAAGCAAAAAAATACAAAAAAAATGCAAAAAAAATGCAAAAAAAACACAAAAAAATGCAAAAAAAGAAAGCAAAAAAATACAAAAAAAAATGAAAAAAAAATGCAAAAAAAAACACAAAAAAATGCAAAAAAAACACAAAAAAAACGCAAAAAAAACACAAAAATGCAAAAAAAAAACACAAAAAAGCAAAAAAAAAAACGCAAAAAAATGCAAAAAAACCCCCAAAAAAATGCAAAAAAAAACACAAAAAAATGCAAAAAAAAAACACAAAAAAAACAAAAAAATGCAAAAAAATGCAAAAAAAATGCAAAAAAACCCACAAAAAATGCAAAAAAAAACACAAAAAAAATGCAAAAAAAACACAAAAAAGCAAAAAAAAACACAAAAAATGCAAAAAAAAAAACACAAAAAAATGCAAAAAAAAACACAAAAAAACGCAAAAAAAAATTGCAAAAAATGCAAAAAAAACAAAAAAAGCAAAAAAAACAAAAAAAAAATGCTAAAAAAAACAAAAAAAATGCAAAAAAAACATAAAAAAATGCAACAAAAACACAAAAAAATGCAAAAAAAAACACAAAAAATGCAAAAAAAAACACAAAAAAAATGCAAAAAAAACACACAAAAAACGCAAAAAAAATGCAAAAAAAAAACACAAAAAAATGCAAAAAAAGAAAGCAAAAAAATACAAAAAAAAATGCAAAAAAAATGCAAAAAAAAACACAAAAAAATGCAAAAAAAATGCAAAAAAAAACACAAAAAAATGCAAAAAAAGAAAGCAAAAAAATACAAAAAAAAATGCAAAAAAAATGCAAAAAAAAACACAAAAAAATGCAAAAAAAATGCAAAAAAACCACAAAAAAACGCAAAAAAACACAAAAATGCAAAAAAAAAAACACAAAAAAGCAAAAAAAAAACGCAAAAAAATGCAAAAAAACCCCCAAAAAAATGCAAAAAAAACCACAAAAAAATGCAAAAAAAAACACAAAAAAATGCAAAAAAAACCCCACAAAATGAATGCAAAAAAACACAAAAAAATGCAAAAAAATGCAAAAAAACCACAAAAAAATGCAAAAAAAAAAACAAAAAAAAATGCAAAAAAAACCCCCAAAAAATGCAAAAAAAACCACAAAAAAATGCAAAAAAAAAACACAAAAAAATGCAAAAAAACCCCACAAAATGAATGCAAAAAAACACAAAAAAATGCAAAAAAATGCAAAAAAAAACACAAAAAATGCAAAAAAAAAACACAAAAAAAAATGCAAAAAAAACACAAAAAAATGCAAAAAAAAAAAACAAAAAAAAATGCAAAAAAACACAAAAAAATGCAAAAAAAAACACAAAAAATGCAAAAAAACATAAAAAAAAACACAAAAAAAATGCAAAAAAAAAACAAAAAAATGCAAAAAAATGCAAAAAAAATGCAAAAAAAATGCAAAAAAAAAAACACAAAAAAATGCAAAAAAAACACAAAAAAACGCAAAAAAATGGCAAAAAATGCAAAAAAAAACACAAAAAAAATGCAAAAAAAACACAAAAAAACGCAAAAAAAATGCAAAAAAAAACAAAAAAATGCAAAAAAAGAAAGCAAAAAAATACAAAAAAAATGCAAAAAAAAAACACAAAAAAAACAAAAAAAAAATGCAAAAAAAAAACAAAAAAAATGCAAAAAAAACATAAAAAAATGCAACAAAAACACAAAAAAATGCAAAAAAAACACAAAAAATGCAAAAAAAAACACAAAAAAAATGCAAAAAAAACACAAAAAAACGCAAAAAAAATGCAAAAAAAAACAAAAAAATGCAAAAAAAGAAAGCAAAAAAATACAAAAAAAATGCAAAAAAAATGCAAAAAAAACACAAAAAAATGCAAAAAAAGAAAGCAAAAAAATACAAAAAAAAATGAAAAAAAAATGCAAAAAAAAACACAAAAAAATGCAAAAAAAACACAAAAAAACGCAAAAAAAACACAAAAATGCAAAAAAAAAACACAAAAAAGCAAAAAAAAAACGCAAAAAAATGCAAAAAAAACCCCAAAAAAATGCAAAAAAAAACACAAAAAAATGCAAAAAAAACCACCAAAAAATGCAAAAAAAACCCACAAAATGAATGCAAAAAAACACAAAAAAATGCAAAAAAAATGCAAAAAAAAACACAAAAAATGCAAAAAAAAAACACAAAAAAATGCAAAAAACAAAAACAAAAAAAAATGCAAAAAAACACAAAAAAAATGCAAAAAAAACACAAAAAAATGCAAAAAAAAACACAAAAAATGCAACAAAAACACAAAAAAATGCAAAAAAAAACACAAAAAATGCAAAAAAAAACACAAAAAAAATGCAAAAAAAACACAAAAAAACGCAAAAAAAATGCAAAAAAAAACAAAAAAATGCAAAAAAAGAAAGCAAAAAAATACAAAAAAAATGCAAAAAAAATGCAAAAAAAACACCAAAAAAAACAAAAAAAATGCAAAAAAAAACACAAAAAAATGCAAAAAAAGAAAGCAAAAAAATACAAAAAAAAATGAAAAAAAAATGCAAAAAAAAACACAAAAAAATGCAAAAAAAACACAAAAAAACGCAAAAAAAACACAAAAATGCAAAAAAAAAACACAAAAAAGCAAAAAAAAACGCAAAAAAATGCAAAAAAACCCCCAAAAAAATGCAAAAAAAAACACAAAAAAATGCAAAAAAAACCACCAAAAAATGCAAAAAAAACCCACAAAATGAATGCAAAAAAACACAAAAAAATGCAAAAAAATGCAAAAAAAAACACAAAAAATGCAAAAAAAAAAACACAAAAAAATGCAAAAAACAAAAACAAAAAAAAATGCAAAAAAACACAAAAAAATGCAAAAAAAACACAAAAAAATGCAAAAAAAACACAAAAAATGCAAAAAAAACACAAAAAAAATTCAAAAAAAAAACACAAAAAAATGCAAAAAAAAAACACAAAAAATGCAAAAAAAAACACAAAAATGCAAAAAAAAATGCAAAAAAATGCAAAAAAAAACTAAAAAATGCAAAAAAAAACACAAAAAAATGCAAAAAAAAACAAAAAACACAAAAAAAACAAAAAAAAATGCAAAAAAACCACAAAAAAATGCAAAAAAAAATGCAAAAAAATGCAAAATAAACACAAAAAAATGCAAAAAAACCAAAAAAAAAATGCAAAAAAAATGCAAAAAAAAAAACACAAAATAAATGCAAAAAAACCCACAAAAAACACAAAATAATGCAAAAAAAAACACAAAAAAGCAAAAAAAAATGCAAAAAAATGCAAAAAAAAAAAAAAAAAATGCAAAAAAATGCAAAAAAAAAAAAAAAAATGCAAAAAAAAAAAAAAAAAATGCAAAAAAAACCACAAAAAAGTGCAAAAAAATGCAAAAAAAAAAAAAAAAAAATGCAAAAAAAACATAAAAAATGCAAAAAAAACACAAAAAAATGCAAAAAAAAAACACAAAAAATGCAAAAAAAAATGCTAAAAAATGCAAAACAAAATGCAAAAAAAATGCAAAAAAAACAAACAAAAAAATGCAAAAAAAAAACCAAAAAAAATGCAAAAAAAAAATGCAAAAAAATGCAAAAAAAAACACATAAAATGCAAAAAAACACAAAAAAAAAACACAAAAAAACACAAAAAAATGCAAAAAAATGCAAAAAAAATGCAAAAAAAACCACAAAAAATGCAAAAAAAACACAAAAAAAATGCAAAAAAAATGCAAAAAAAATGCAAAAAAAAACACAAAAAATGCAAAAAAAAACACAAAAAAATGCAAAAAAAAACAAAAAAATGCAAAAAAAAACACAAAAAAATGAAAAAAAAAACACAAAAAAATGCAAAAAAACCCACAAAAAAAAACACAAAAAAATGCAAAAAAAACCCCCCACAAAATGAATGCAAAAAAACACAAAAAAAATGCAAAAAAATGCAAAAAAAAATGCAAAAAAAAAACACAAAAAAAATGCAAAAAAAAACACAAAAAAATGCAAAAAAAAAACACAAAAAAATGCAAAAAAAACACAAAAAAACGCAAAAAAAAATGCAAAAAATGCAAAAAAAACAAAAAAAGCAAAAAAAAAACAAAAAAAAAATGCAAAAAAAACAAAAAAAATGCAAAAAAAACATAAAAAAATGCAACAAAAACACAAAAAAATGCAAAAAACAACACAAAAAATGCAAAAAAAAAACACAAAAAAAATGCAAAAAAAACACAAAAAAACGCAAAAAAATACAAAAAAAAATGCAAAAAAAATGCAAAAAAAACACAAAAAAAACCAAAAAAAATGCAAAAAAAAACACAAAAAAATGCAAAAAAAGAAAGCAAAAAAATACAAAAAAAAATGCAAAAAAAATGCAAAAAAAAACACAAAAAAATGCAAAAAAAAACACAAAAAAATGCAAAAAAAACACAAAAAAACGCAAAAAAAACACAAAAATGCAAAAAAAAAAACACAAAAAAGCAAAAAAAAAACGCAAAAAAATGCAAAAAAACCCCCAAAAAAATGCAAAAAAAAACACAAAAAAATGCAAAAAAAAACACAAAAAAATGCAAAAAAACCCACAAAATGAATGCAAAAAAACACAAAAAAATGCAAAAAAATGCAAAAAAAAACACAAAAAATGCAAAAAAAAAACACAAAAAAATGCAAAAAAAAAAAACAAAAAAAATGCAAAAAAACACAAAAAAAATGCAAAAAAAACACAAAAAAATGCAAAAAAAAACACATAAAATGCAAAAAAACACAAAAAAAAACACAAAAAAAATGCAAAAAAAAAACACAAAAAAATGCAAAAAAAAAACACAAAAAATGCAAAAAAAAAACACAAAAATGCAAAAAAAAATGCAAAAAAATGCAAAAAAAAACTAAAAAATGCAAAAAAAAACACAAAAAAATGCAAAAAAAAACAAAAAACACAAAAAAAACAAAAAAAATGCAAAAAAAACACAAAAAAATGCAAAAAAAAATGCAAAAAAATGCAAAATAAACACAAAAAAATGCAAAAAAAACCAAAAAAAAAATGCAAAAAAAATGCAAAAAAAAAAACACAAAATAAATGCAAAAAAACCCATAAAAAACACAAAATAATGCAAAAAAAAACACAAAAAAGCAAAAAAAAATGCAAAAAAATGCAAAAAAAACAAAAAAAGCAAAAAAAAACAAAAAAAAAATGCAAAAAAAACAAAAAAAATGCAAAAAAAACATAAAAAAATGCAACAAAAACACAAAAAAATGCAAAAAAAAACACAAAAAATGCAAAAAAAAAACACAAAAAAAATGCAAAAAAAACACAAAAAAACGCAAAAAAATACAAAAAAAAATGCAAAAAAAATGCAAAAAAAACACAAAAAAAAACCAAAAAAAATGCAAAAAAAAACACAAAAAAATGCAAAAAAAGAAAGCAAAAAAATACAAAAAAAAATGCAAAAAAAATGCAAAAAAAAACACAAAAAAATGCAAAAAAAAACACAAAAAAATGCAAAAAAAACACAAAAAAACGCAAAAAAAACACAAAAATGCAAAAAAAAAAACACAAAAAAGCAAAAAAAAAACGCAAAAAAATGCAAAAAAACCCCCAAAAAAATGCAAAAAAAAACACAAAAAAATGCAAAAAAAAACACAAAAAAATGCAAAAAAACCCCACAAAATGAATGCAAAAAAACACAAAAAAATGCAAAAAAATGCAAAAAAAACACAAAAAATGCAAAAAAAAAACACAAAAAAATGCAAAAAAAAAAAACAAAAAAAAATGCAAAAAAACACAAAAAAAATGCAAAAAAAACACAAAAAAATGCAAAAAAAAACACAAAAAATGCAAAAAAACACAAAAAAAACACAAAAAAAATGCAAAAAAAAACACAAAAAAATGCAAAAAAAAAACACAAAAAATGCAAAAAAAAAACACAAAAATGCAAAAAAAAATGCAAAAAAATGCAAAAAAAAACTAAAAAATGCAAAAAAAAACACAAAAAAATGCAAAAAAAAACAAAAAACACAAAAAAAACAAAAAAAATGCAAAAAAAACCAAAAAAAAAATGCAAAAAAAATGCAAAAAAAAAAACACAAAATAAATGCAAAAAAACCCATAAAAAACACAAAATAATGCAAAAAAAACACAAAAAAGCAAAAAAAAATGCAAAAAAATGCAAAAAAAAAAACACAAAAAAATGCAAAAAAAACACAAAAAATGCAAAAAAAAACACAAAAAAATGCAAAAAAAACACAAAAAAACGCAAAAAAAAATGCAAAAAAAAAACACAAAAAAATGCAAAAAAAGAAAGCAAAAAAATACAAAAAAAAATGCAAAAAAAAATGCAAAAAAAACACAAAAAAAAACAAAAAAAATGCAAAAAAAAACACAAAAAATGCAAAAAAAAAAACAAAAAAATGCAAAAAAATGCAAAAAAAATGCAAAAAAAATGCAAAAAAAAACACAAAAAATGCAAAAAAAAACACAAAAAAATGCAAAAAAAAACAAAAAAATGCAAAAAAAAACACAAAAAAATGAAAAAAAAAACACAAAAAAATGCAAAAAAAACCACAAAAAAAACACAAAAAAATGCAAAAAAAAACCCCCACAAAATGAATGCAAAAAAACACAAAAAAAATGCAAAAAAATGCAAAAAAAAACACAAAAAATGCAAAAAAAAAACACAAAAAAAATGCAAAAAAAAACACAAAAAAATGCAAAAAAAAAACACAAAAAAATGCAAAAAAAACACAAAAAAACGCAAAAAAAAAATGCAAAAAATGCAAAAAAAAACAAAAAAAGCAAAAAAAAACAAAAAAAAAATGCAAAAAAAACAAAAAAAATGCAAAAAAAACATAAAAAAATGCAACAAAAACACAAAAAAATGCAAAAAAAAACACAAAAAATGCAAAAAAAAACCACAAAAAAAATGCAAAAAAAACACAAAAAAACGCAAAAAAATACAAAAAAAAATGCAAAAAAAATGCAAAAAAAACACAAAAAAAACCAAAAAAAATGCAAAAAAAAACACAAAAAAATGCAAAAAAAGAAAGCAAAAAAATACAAAAAAAAATGCAAAAAAAATGCAAAAAAAAACACAAAAAAATGCAAAAAAAAACAAAAAACACAAAAAAAACAAAAAAAATGCAAAAAAACCACAAAAAAATGCAAAAAAAAATGCAAAAAAATGCAAAATAAACACAAAAAATGCAAAAAAAACCAAAAAAAAAATGCAAAAAAAATGCAAAAAAAAAAACACAAAATAAATGCAAAAAAACCCACAAAAAACACAAAATAATGCAAAAAAAAACACAAAAAAGCAAAAAAAAATGCAAAAAAATGCAAAAAAAAAAAAAAAAAATGCAAAAAAATGCAAAAAAAAAAAAAAAAATGCAAAAAAAAAAAAAAAAAATGCAAAAAAAACCACAAAAAAGTGCAAAAAAATGCAAAAAAAAAAAAAAAAAAAATGCAAAAAAAACATAAAAAATGCAAAAAAAACACAAAAAAATGCAAAAAAAAAACACAAAAAATGCAAAAAAAAATGCTAAAAAATGCAAAACAAAATGCAAAAAAAATGCAAAAAAAACAAACAAAAAAATGCAAAAAAAAAACCAAAAAAAATGCAAAAAAAAATGCAAAAAAATGCAAAAAAAAACACAAAAAAATGCAAAAAAACACAAAATAAATGCAAAAAAAACAAAAAAAATGCAAAAAAAAAAACACAAAAAAATGCAAAAAAAACACAAAAAATGCAAAAAAAAACACAAAAAAAGCAAAAAAAAACGCAAAAAATGCTAAAAAAACAACAAAAAATGCAAAAAAAAACACAAAAAAATGCAAAAAAAAAACACAAAAAAACACAAAAAAATGCAAAAAAATGCAAAAAAAATGCAAAAAAAACCACAAAAAATGCAAAAAAAACACAAAAAAAATGCAAAAAAACCACAAAAAAAGCAAAAAAAAACACAAAAAATGCAAAAAAAAAAACACAAAAAAATGCAAAAAAATGCAAAAAAAATGCAAAAAAAATGCAAAAAAAAACACAAAAAATGCAAAAAAAAACACAAAAAAATGCAAAAAAAAACAAAAAAATGCAAAAAAAAACACAAAAAAATGAAAAAAAAAACACAAAAAAATGCAAAAAAACCCACAAAAAAAACACAAAAAAATGCAAAAAAAACCCCCCACAAAATGAATGCAAAAAAACACAAAAAAAATGCAAAAAAATGCAAAAAAAAACACAAAAAATGCAAAAAAAAAACACAAAAAAAATGCAAAAAAAAACACAAAAAAATGCAAAAAAAAAACACAAAAAAATGCAAAAAAACACAAAAAAACGCAAAAAAAAATGCAAAAAATGCAAAAAAAACAAAAAAAGCAAAAAAAAACAAAAAAAAAATGCAAAAAAAACAAAAAAAATGCAAAAAAAACATAAAAAAATGCAACAAAAACACAAAAAAATGCAAAAAACAACACAAAAAATGCAAAAAAAAAACACAAAAAAAATGCAAAAAAAACACAAAAAAACGCAAAAAAATACAAAAAAAAATGCAAAAAAAATGCAAAAAAAACACAAAAAAAACCAAAAAAAATGCAAAAAAAAACACAAAAAAATGCAAAAAAAGAAAGCAAAAAAATACAAAAAAAAATGCAAAAAAAATGCAAAAAAAAACACAAAAAAATGCAAAAAAAAACACAAAAAAATGCAAAAAAAACACAAAAAAACGCAAAAAAAACACAAAAATGCAAAAAAAAAAACACAAAAAAGCAAAAAAAAAACGCAAAAAAATGCAAAAAAACCCCCAAAAAAATGCAAAAAAAAACACAAAAAAATGCAAAAAAAAACACAAAAAAATGCAAAAAAACCCACAAAATGAATGCAAAAAAACACAAAAAAATGCAAAAAAATGCAAAA
Source organism: Zingel zingel (assembly GCA_023566125.1). Taxonomy (NCBI): domain Eukaryota; kingdom Metazoa; phylum Chordata; class Actinopteri; order Perciformes; family Percidae; genus Zingel; species Zingel zingel. Next base: position 35,599 of record JAKRKW010000190.1, read on the forward strand.
AAAAACACAAAAAATGCAAAAAAAAAACACAAAAAAATGCAAAAAAAAAAAACAAAAAAAATGCAAAAAAACACAAAAAAAATGCAAAAAAAACACAAAAAAATGCAAAAAAAAAACACATAAAATGCAAAAAAACACAAAAAAAAACACAAAAAAAATGCAAAAAAAAAAACACAAAAAATGCAAAAAAAAAACACAAAAAATGCAAAAAAAAAACACAAAAATGCAAAAAAAAATGCAAAAAAATGCAAAAAAAAACTAAAAAATGCAAAAAAAAACACAAAAAAATGCAAAAAAAAACAAAAAACACAAAAAAAACAAAAAAAATGCAAAAAAAACACAAAAAAATGCAAAAAAAAATGCAAAAAAATGCAAAATAAACACAAAAAAATGCAAAAAAAACCAAAAAAAAAATGCAAAAAAAATGCAAAAAAAAAAACACAAAATAAATGCAAAAAAACCCATAAAAAACACAAAATAATGCAAAAAAAACACAAAAAAGCAAAAAAAAATGCAAAAAAATGCAAAAAAAACAAAAAAAGCAAAAAAAAACAAAAAAAAAATGCAAAAAAAACAAAAAAAATGCAAAAAAAACATAAAAAAATGCAACAAAAACACAAAAAAATGCAAAAAAAAACACAAAAAATGCAAAAAAAAAACACAAAAAAAATGCAAAAAAAACACAAAAAAACGCAAAAAAATACAAAAAAAAATGCAAAAAAAATGCAAAAAAAACACAAAAAAAAACCAAAAAAAATGCAAAAAAAAACACAAAAAAATGCAAAAAAAGAAAGCAAAAAAATACAAAAAAAAATGCAAAAAAAATGCAAAAAAAAACACAAAAAAATGCAAAAAAAAACACAAAAAAATGCAAAAAAAACACAAAAAAACGCAAAAAAAACACAAAAATGCAAAAAAAAAAACACAAAAAAGCAAAAAAAAAACGCAAAAAAATGCAAAAAAACCCCCAAAAAAATGCAAAAAAAACACAAAAAAATGCAAAAAAAAACACAAAAAAATGCAAAAAAACCCCACAAAATGAATGCAAAAAAAACACAAAAAAATGCAAAAAAATGCAAAAAAAACACAAAAAATGCAAAAAAAAAACACAAAAAAATGCAAAAAAAAAAAACAAAAAAAAATGCAAAAAAACACAAAAAAAATGCAAAAAAAACACAAAAAAATGCAAAAAAAAACACAAAAAATGCAAAAAAACACAAAAAAAACACAAAAAAAATGCAAAAAAAAACACAAAAAAATGCAAAAAAAAAACACAAAAAATGCAAAAAAAAAACACAAAAATGCAAAAAAAAATGCAAAAAAATGCAAAAAAAAACTAAAAAATGCAAAAAAAAACACAAAAAAATGCAAAAAAAAACAAAAAACACAAAAAAAACAAAAAAAATGCAAAAAAAAACCAAAAAAAAAATGCAAAAAAAATGCAAAAAAAAAAACACAAAATAAATGCAAAAAAACCCATAAAAAACACAAAATAATGCAAAAAAAACACAAAAAAGCAAAAAAAAATGCAAAAAAATGCAAAAAAAAAAACACAAAAAAATGCAAAAAAAACACAAAAAATGCAAAAAAAAATGCAAAAAAAACACAAAAAAACGCAAAAAAAAATGCAAAAAAAAAACACAAAAAAATGCAAAAAAAGAAAGCAAAAAAATACAAAAAAAAATGCAAAAAAAAATGCAAAAAAAACACAAAAAAAAACAAAAAAAATGCAAAAAAAAACACAAAAAATGCAAAAAAAAAAACAAAAAAATGCAAAAAAATGCAAAAAAAATGCAAAAAAAATGCAAAAAAAAACACAAAAAATGCAAAAAAAAACACAAAAAAATGCAAAAAAAAACAAAAAAATGCAAAAAAAAACACAAAAAAATGAAAAAAAAAACACAAAAAAATGCAAAAAAAACCACAAAAAAAACACAAAAAAATGCAAAAAAAACCCCCCACAAAATGAATGCAAAAAAACACAAAAAAAATGCAAAAAAATGCAAAAAAAAACACAAAAAATGCAAAAAAAAAACACAAAAAAAATGCAAAAAAAAACACAAAAAAATGCAAAAAAAAAAACACAAAAAAATGCAAAAAAAACACAAAAAAACGCAAAAAAAAAATGCAAAAAATGCAAAAAAAAACAAAAAAAGCAAAAAAAAACAAAAAAAAAATGCAAAAAAAACAAAAAAAATGCAAAAAAAACATAAAAAAATGCAACAAAAACACAAAAAAATGCAAAAAAAAACACAAAAAATGCAAAAAAAAACCACAAAAAAAATGCAAAAAAAACACAAAAAAACGCAAAAAAATACAAAAAAAAATGCAAAAAAAATGCAAAAAAAACACAAAAAAAACCAAAAAAAATGCAAAAAAAAACACAAAAAAATGCAAAAAAAGAAAGCAAAAAAATACAAAAAAAAATGCAAAAAAAATGCAAAAAAAAACACAAAAAAATGCAAAAAAAAACACAAAAAAATGCAAAAAAAACACAAAAAAACGCAAAAAAAACACAAAAATGCAAAAAAAAAAACACAAAAAAGCAAAAAAAAAACGCAAAAAAATGCAAAAAAACCCCCCAAAAAATGCAAAAAAAAACACAAAAAAATGCAAAAAAAAACACAAAAAAATGCAAAAAAAACCCACAAAATGAATGCAAAAAAACACAAAAAAATGCAAAAAAATGCAAAAAAAACACAAAAAATGCAAAAAAAAAACACAAAAAAATGCAAAAAAAAAAAACAAAAAAAATGCAAAAAAACACAAAAAAAATGCAAAAAAAACACAAAAAAATGCAAAAAAAAAACACAAAAAATGCAAAAAAAAAACACAAAAATGCAAAAAAAAATGCAAAAAAATGCAAAAAAAAAACTAAAAAATGCAAAAAAAACCACAAAAAAATGCAAAAAAAAACAAAAAACACAAAAAAAACAAAAAAAATGCAAAAAAAACACAAAAAAATGCAAAAAAAAATGCAAAAAAATGCAAAATAAACACAAAAAAATGCAAAAAAAACCAAAAAAAAAATGCAAAAAAAATGCAAAAAAAAAAACACAAAATAAATGCAAAAAAACCCATAAAAAACACAAAATAATGCAAAAAAAACACAAAAAAGCAAAAAAAAATGCAAAAAAATGCAAAAAAAAAACACAAAAAAATGCAAAAAAAACACAAAAAATGCAAAAAAAAACACAAAAAAATGCAAAAAAAACACAAAAAAACGCAAAAAAAATGCAAAAAAAAAACACAAAAAAATGCAAAAAAAGAAAGCAAAAAAATACAAAAAAAAATGCAAAAAAAAATGCAAAAAAAACACAAAAAAAAACAAAAAAAATGCAAAAAAAACACAAAAAAATGCAAAAAAAGAAAGCAAAAAAATACAAAAAAAAATGCAAAAAAAATGCAAAAAAAAACACAAAAAAATGCAAAAAAAATGCAAAAAAAATGCAAAAAAAACACAAAAAAACGCAAAAAAAACACAAAAATGCAAAAAAAAAACACAAAAAAGCAAAAAAAAAACCGCAAAAAAATGCAAAAAAAAACCCAAAAAAATGCAAAAAAAAAACACAAAAAAATGCAAAAAAAAACACAAAAAAATGCAAAAAAATGCAAAAAAAAACACAAAAAATGCAAAAAAAAAAAACACAAAAAAAAATGCAAAAAAAACACAAAAAAATGCAAAAAAAAAAAAAAAAAAAAAAATGCAAAAAAACACAAAAAAATGCAAAAAAAAAACACAAAAAATGCAAAAAAACACAAAAAAAAAAAAAAAAAAATGCAAAAAAAAAACACAAAAAAATGCAAAAAAAAATGCAAAAAAATGCAAAAAAAAACAAAAAAATGCAAAAAAAAAAAAAAAAAAATGCAAAAAAAAAAAAAAAACACAAAAAAAAAAAAAAAAATGCAAAAAAAACACAAAAAAATGCAAAAAAAATGCAAAAAAATGCAAAAAAATGCAAAAAAAAAAAAAAAAAAAATGCAAAAAAAACATTAAAAATGCAAAAAAAACACAAAAAAATGCAAAAAAAACCCACAAAAAATGCAAAAAAAAAATGCTAAAAAATGCAAAACAAAATGCAAAAAAAATGCAAAAAAAACAAACAAAAAAATGCAAAAAAAACCCCCAAAAAAATGCAAAAAAATGCAAAAAAAACCACAAAAAAATGCAAAAAAACACAAAATAAATGCAAAAAAAACACAAAAAAAATGCAAAAAAAAAACACAAAAAAAATGCAAAAAAACCACAAAAAATGCAAAAAAAAACACAAAAAAAGCAAAAAAAAACGCAAAAAATGCTAAAAAAACAACAAAAAATGCAAAAAAAAACACAAAAAAATGCAAAAAAAAAACACAAAAAAAACAAAAAAATGCAAAAAAATGCAAAAAAAATGCAAAAAAAACCACAAAAAATGCAAAAAAAAACACAAAAAAAATGCAAAAAAAACACAAAAAAAGCAAAAAAAAACACAAAAAATGCAAAAAAAAAAACACAAAAAAATGCAAAAAAATGCAAAAAAAATGCAAAAAAAATGCAAAAAAAAAAACACAAAAAAATGCAAAAAAAACACAAAAAAACGCAAAAAAAAAATTGCAAAAAATGCAAAAAAAACAAAAAAAGCAAAAAAAACAAAAAAAAAATGCTAAAAAAAACAAAAAAAATGCAAAAAAACATAAAAAAATGCAACAAAAACACAAAAAAATGCAAAAAAAAACACAAAAAATGCAAAAAAAAACACAAAAAAAATGCAAAAAAAACACAAAAAAACGCAAAAAAAATGCAAAAAAAAAAACACAAAAAAATGCAAAAAAAGAAAGCAAAAAAATACAAAAAAAAATGCAAAAAAAATGCAAAAAAAAACACAAAAAAAAACAAAAAAAATGCAAAAAAAAACACAAAAAAATGCAAAAAAAGAAAGCAAAAAAATACAAAAAAAAATGCAAAAAAAATGCAAAAAAAAACACAAAAAAATGCAAAAAAAACACAAAAAAAATGCAAAAAAACCACAAAAAAACGCAAAAAAAACACAAAAAAGCAAAAAAAAAACGCAAAAAAATGCAAAAAAAACCCCAAAAAAATGCAAAAAAAACCACAAAAAAATGCCAAAAAAAACACAAAAAAATGCAAAAAAAACCCACAAAATGAATGCAAAAAAACACAAAAAAATGCAAAAAAATGCAAAAAAACCACAAAAAAATGCAAAAAAAAAAAAAAAAAAAAAATGCAAAAAAACACAAAAAAATGCAAAAAAAACCACAAAAAATGCAAAAAAACACAAAAAAAAACACAAAAAAAATGCAAAAAAAAACACAAAAAAATGCAAAAAAAAATGCAAAAAAATGCAAAAAAAAAAAAAAAAAAATGCAAAAAAAAACAAAAAACACAAAAAAAACAAAAAAAATGCAAAAAAAACACAAAAAAATGCAAAAAAAAATGCAAAAAAGTGCAAAAAAATGCAAAAAAAAAAAAAAAAAAAATGCAAAAAAAACATAAAAAATGCAAAAAAAACACAAAAAAATGCAAAAAAAACCCACAAAAAATGCAAAAAAAATGCTAAAAAATGCAAAACAAAATGCAAAAAAAATGCAAAAAAAACAAAAAAAAATGCAAAAAAAACCCCAAAAAAAATGCAAAAAAAAATGCAAAAAAATGCAAAAAAAAACACAAAAAAATGCAAAAAAACACAAAATAAATGCAAAAAAAAAACAAAAAAAATGCAAAAAAAAAACACAAAAAAATGCTAAAAAAACACAAAAAATGCAAAAAAAAACACAAAAAAATGCAAAAAAAACACAAAAAAAATGCAAAAAAAACACAAAAAAACGCAAAAAATCACAAAAATGCAAAAAAAAAAACACAAAAAAGCAAAAAAAAAACGCAAAAAAATGCAAAAAAAACCCCAAAAAAATGCAAAAAAAACCACAAAAAAATGCAAAAAAAAACACAAAAAAATGCAAAAAAACCCCACAAAATGAATGCAAAAAAACACAAAAAAATGCAAAAAAATGCAAAAAAAAAACACAAAAAATGCAAAAAAAAAACACAAAAAAAATGCAAAAAAAACACAAAAAAATGCAAAAAAAAAAAACAAAAAAAAATGCAAAAAAATGCAAAAAAAACCACAAAAAATGCAAAAAAACACAAAAAAAAACACAAAAAAAATGCAAAAAAAAAAACACAAAAAAATGCAAAAAAAAATGCAAAAAAATGCAAAAAAAAAAAAAAAAAAATGCAAAAAAAAACAAAAAACACAAAAAAAACAAAAAAAATGCAAAAAAAACACAAAAAAATGCAAAAAAAAATGCAAAAAAGTGCAAAAAAATGCAAAAAAAACCCACAAAAAATGCAAAAAAAAATGCTAAAAAATGCAAAACAAAATGCAAAAAAAATGCAAAAAAAACAAACAAAAAAATGCAAAAAAAACCCCAAAAAAAATGCAAAAAAAAATGCAAAAAAATGCAAAAAAAAACACAAAAAAATGCAAAAAAACACAAAATAAATGCAAAAAAAAAACAAAAAAAATGCAAAAAAAAAACAAAAAAATGCTAAAAAAACACAAAAAATGCAAAAAAAAACACAAAAAAGCAAAAAAAAACGCAAAAAATGCTAAAAAAACAACAAAAAATGCAAAAAAAAACACAAAAAAATGCAAAAAAAAAACACAAAAAAAACACAAAAAAATGCAAAAAAATGCAAAAAAAATGCAAAAAAAACCACAAAAAATGCAAAAAAAAACACAAAAAAAATGCAAAAAAAACACAAAAAAGCAAAAAAAAAACACAAAAAATGCAAAAAAAAAAAAACACAAAAAAATGCAAAAAAATGCAAAAAAAATGCAAAAAAAATGCAAAAAAAACACAAAAAATGCAAAAAAAACACAAAAAAATGCAAAAAAAAAAAAAAAATGCAAAAAAAACACAAAAAAATGCTAAAAAAACACAAAAAATGCAAAAAAAAACACAAAAAAGCAAAAAAAAACGCAAAAAATGCTAAAAAAACAACAAAAAATGCAAAAAAAAACACAAAAAAATGCAAAAAAAAACCACAAAAAAAACACAAAAAAATGCAAAAAAATGCAAAAAAAATGCAAAAAAAACCACAAAAAATGAAAAAAAAAAAACAAAAAAATGCAAAAAAAAACAAAAAATGAAAAAAAAACACAAAAAAATGAAAAAAAAACCACAAAAAAAACACAAAAAAATGCAAAAAAAAACCCCCCACAAAATGAATGCAAAAAAACACAAAAAAAATGCAAAAAAATGCAAAAAAAAACACAAAAAATGCAAAAAAAAAACACAAAAAAAATGCAAAAAAAAACACAAAAAAATGCAAAAAAAAAACACAAAAAAATGCAAAAAAAACACAAAAAAAACGCAAAAAAAATGCAAAAAATGCAAAAAAAACAAAAAAAGCAAAAAAAAACAAAAAAAAAATGCAAAAAAAACAAAAAAAATGCAAAAAAAACATAAAAAAATGCAACAAAAACACAAAAAAATGCAAAAAAAAACACAAAAAATGCAAAAAAAAACACAAAAAAAATGCAAAAAAAACAAAAAAACGCAAAAAAATACAAAAAAAAATGCAAAAAAAATGCAAAAAAAAACACAAAAAAAACCAAAAAAAATGCAAAAAAAAACACAAAAAAATGCAAAAAAAGAAAGCAAAAAAATACAAAAAAAAATGCAAAAAAAATGCAAAAAAAACACAAAAAAATGCAAAAAAAAAAACACAAAAAAATGCAAAAAAAACACAAAAAAACGCAAAAAAATCCCCAAAAAAATGCAAAAAAAAACACAAAAAAATGCAAAAAAAAATGCAAAAAAATGCAAAAAAAACCCACAAAATGAATGCAAAAAAACACAAAAAAATGCAAAAAAATGCAAAAAAAAACACAAAAAATGCAAAAAAAAAACACAAAAAAATGCAAAAAAAAAAAACAAAAAAAAATGCAAAAAAACACAAAAAAATGCAAAAAAAACACAAAAAAATGCAAAAAAAAACACAAAAAATGCAAAAAAACACAAAAAAAACACAAAAAAAATGCAAAAAAAAACACAAAAAAATGCAAAAAAAAAACACAAAAAATGCAAAAAAAACACAAAAATGCAAAAAAAAATGCAAAAAAAATGCAAAAAAAAACTAAAAAATGCAAAAAAAAACACAAAAAAATGCAAAAAAAAACAAAAAACACAAAAAAAACAAAAAAAATGCAAAAAAAACACAAAAAAATGCAAAAAAATGCAAAATAAACACAAAAAAATGCAAAAAAAAAACAAAAAAAAAATGCAAAAAAAATGCAAAAAAAAAAACACAAAATAAATGCAAAAAAACCCACAAAAAACACAAAATAATGCAAAAAAAACACAAAAAAGCAAAAAAAAATGCAAAAAAATGCAAAAAAAAAACACAAAAAAAATGCAAAAAAAAAAAAAAAAAATGCAAAAAAAACACAAAAAAATGCAAAAAAACCACAAAAAACGCAAAAAAAATGCAAAAAATGCAAAAAAAAAAAAAAAAAAGCAAAAAAAAAAAAAAAAATGCAAAAAAAAACACAAAAAAATGCAAAAAAAAAAATGCAAAAAAATCAAAAAAAAAAATGCAAAAAAACACAAAAAAATGCAAAAAAATGCAAAAAAAAAAAACACAAAAAAAATGCAAAAAAAACACAAAAAAACGCAAAAAAAACCACAAAAAAATGCAAAAAAAAAAAACACAAAAAAAGCAAAAAAAAACACAAAAAATGCAAAAAAAACACAAAAAAATGCAAAAAAAGAAAGCAAAAAAATACAAAAAAAAATGCAAAAAAAATGCAAAAAAAAACACAAAAAAAACCAAAAAAAATGCAAAAAAAAACACAAAAAAATGCAAAAAAAGAAAGCAAAAAAATACAAAAAAAATGCAAAAAAAATGCAAAAAAAAACACAAAAAAAAACAAAAAAAATGCAAAAAAAAACACAAAAAAATGCAAAAAAAAAACACAAAAAAATGCAAAAAAAACACAAAAAAACGCAAAAAAATCCCCAAAAAAATGCAAAAAAAACCACAAAAAAATGCAAAAAAAAAACACAAAAAATGCAAAAAAAACACAAAAATGCAAAAAAAAATGCAAAAAAATGCAAAAAAAAACTAAAAAATGCAAAAAAAAACACAAAAAAATGCAAAAAAAAACAAAAAACACAAAAAAAACAAAAAAAATGCAAAAAAAAACACAAAAAAATGCAAAAAAATGCAAAATAAACACAAAAAAATGCAAAAAAAAAACAAAAAAAAAATGCAAAAAAAATGCAAAAAAAAAACACAAAATAAATGCAAAAAAACCCACAAAAAACACAAAATAATGCAAAAAAAACACAAAAAAGCAAAAAAAAATGCAAAAAAATGCAAAAAAAAAAACACAAAAAAAATGCAAAAAAAAAAAAAAAAAATGCAAAAAAAACACAAAAAAATGCAAAAAAACCACAAAAAACGCAAAAAAAATGCAAAAAATGCAAAAAAAAAAAAAAAAAGCAAAAAAAAAAAAAAAAATGCAAAAAAATGCAAAAAAAAAAAACACAAAAAAAATGCAAAAAAAACACAAAAAAACGCAAAAAAAACCACAAAAAAATGCAAAAAAAAAAAACACAAAAAAAGCAAAAAAAAACACAAAAAATGCAAAAAAAACACAAAAAAATGCAAAAAAAGAAAGCAAAAAAATACAAAAAAAAATGCAAAAAAAATGCAAAAAAAAACACAAAAAAAAACAAAAAAAATGCAAAAAAAAACACAAAAAAATGCAAAAAAAGAAAGCAAAAAAATACAAAAAAAATGCAAAAAAAATGCAAAAAAAAACACAAAAAAAAACAAAAAAAATGCAAAAAAAAACACAAAAAAATGCAAAAAAAGAAAGCAAAAAAATACAAAAAAAAATGCAAAAAAAATGCAAAAAAAACACAAAAAAATGCAAAAAAAAAAACACAAAAAAATGCAAAAAAAACACAAAAAAACGCAAAAAAATCCCCAAAAAAATGCAAAAAAAACCCACAAAATGAATGCAAAAAAACACAAAAAAATGCAAAAAAATGCAAAAAAAAACACAAAAAATGCAAAAAAAAAACACAAAAAAATGCAAAAAAAAAAAACAAAAAAAAATGCAAAAAAACACAAAAAAATGCAAAAAAAACACAAAAAAATGCAAAAAAAAACACAAAAAATGCAAAAAAACACAAAAAAAATGCAAAAAAAACCACAAAAAAATGCAAAAAAAAAACACAAAAAATGCAAAAAAAAACACAAAAATGCAAAAAAAAATGCAAAAAAATGCAAAAAAAAACTAAAAAATGCAAAAAAAACACAAAAAAATGCAAAAAAAAACAAAAAACAAAAAAAACAAAAAAAATGCAAAAAAAACACAAAAAAATGCAAAAAAAATGCAAAATAAACACAAAAAAATGCAAAAAAAAAACAAAAAAAAAATGCAAAAAAAATGCAAAAAAAAAAACACAAAATAAATGCAAAAAAACCCACAAAAAACACAAAATAATGCAAAAAAAACACAAAAAAGCAAAAAAAAACACAAAAAAATGCAAAAAAAAAATGCAAAAAAACACAAAAAAATGCAAAAAAATGCAAAAAAAAAAACAAAAAAAATGCAAAAAAAAACATAAAAAAATGCAAAAAAAAACACAAAAAAAATGCAAAAAAAAAAAACACAAAAAATGCAAAAAAAAATGCTAAAAAATGCAAAACAAAATGCAAAAAAAATGCAAAAAAAAAAAAACAAAAAAATCCAAAAAAAAAACCCCAAAAAAATGCAAAAAAAAATGCAAAAAAAAACACAAAATAAATGCAAAAAAAACACAAAAAAATGCAAAAAAACCACAAAAAATGCAAAAAAAAACACAAAAAAATGCAAAAAAAACACCAAAAAATGCAAAAAAAAAAAAAACACAAAAAATGCAAAAAAAAAATGCAAAAAAATGCAAAACAAAATGCAAAAAAAAATGCAAAAAAACACAAAAAAATGCAAAAAAAAAAAACACAAAAAATGCAAAAAAAAATGCTAAAAAATGCAAAACAAAATGCAAAAAAAATGCAAAAAAAACAAACAAAAAAATGCAAAAAAAACACAAAAAATGCAAAAAAAACCACAAAAAAGCAAAAAAAAAACGCAAAAAAAACACAAAAAAATGCAAAAAAATGCAAAAAAAATGCAAAAAAAACCACAAAAAATGCAAAAAAAAACACAAAAAAATGCAAAAAAAACACAAAAATGCAAAAAAAAACACAAAAAAAGCAAAAAAAAAACGCAAAAAAATGAAAAAAAACAAACAAAAAAATGAAAAAAAAAACACAAAAAAATGCAAAAAAAAACACAAAAAAACGCAAAAAAAACACAAAAAAGCAAAAAAAAAACGCAAAAAAATGCAAAAAAACCCCCAAAAAAATGCAAAAAACCCCCCAAAAAAATGCAAAAAAAAACACAAAAAAATGCAAAAAAAACACAAAAAAATGCAAAAAAAACCCACAAAATGAATGCAAAAAAACACAAAAAAATGCAAAAAAATGCAAAAAAAAACACAAAAAATGCAAAAAAAAAAATGCTAAAAAATGCAAAACAAAATGCAAAAAAAATGCAAAAAAAACACAAAAAAATGCAAAAAAAAACAACAAAAAATGCAAAAAAAAAATGCTAAAAAATGCAAAACAAAATGCAAAAAAAATGCAAAAAAAACAAACAAAAAAATGCAAAAAAAACACAAAAAATGCAAAAAAAAACACAAAAAAAGCAAAAAAAAACACAAAAAAAATGCAAAAAAAAAAAAACACAAAAAATGCAAAAAAAAAATGCTAAAAAATGCAAAACAAAATGCAAAAAAAATGCAAAAAAACACAAAAAAATGCAAAAAAAAAAACACAAAAAATGCAAAAAAAAAATGCTAAAAAATGCAAAACAAAATGCAAAAAAAATGCAAAAAAAACAAACAAAAAAAATGCAAAAAAAACACAAAAAATGCAAAAAAAACCACAAAAAAGCAAAAAAAAAACGCAAAAAAATGCAAAAAAAAAAACAAAAAATGCAAAAAAAAACAAAAAAATGCAAAAAAAAAACACAAAAAAAACACAAAAAAATGCAAAAAAAACCCACAAAATGAATGCAAAAAAACACAAAAAAATGCAAAAAAAAAAACACAAAAAAATGCAAAAAAAAAAAACAAAAAAAAATGCAAAAAAACACAAAAAAAATGCAAAAAAAACACAAAAAAATGCAAAAAAAAACACAAAAAATGCAAAAAAACACAAAAAAAAACACAAAAAAAATGCAAAAAAAAAACACAAAAAAATGCAAAAAAAAACACAAAAAATGCAAAAAAAAAACACAAAAATGCAAAAAAAATGCAAAAAAATGCAAAAAAAAACTAAAAAATGCAAAAAAAAACACAAAAAAATGCAAAAAAAAACAAAAAACACAAAAAAAACAAAAAAAATGCAAAAAAAAACACAAAAAAATGCAAAAAAAAATGCAAAAAAATGCAAAATAAACACAAAAAAATGCAAAAAAAACCAAAAAAAAAATGCAAAAAAAATGCAAAAAAAAAAACACAAAATAAATGCAAAAAAACCCACAAAAAACACAAAATAATGCAAAAAAAACACAAAAAAGCAAAAAAAAAATGCAAAAAAATGCAAAAAAAAAAACACAAAAAAATGCAAAAAAAAACACAAAAAATGCAAAAAAAAACACAAAAAAAATGCAAAAAAAACACAAAAAAACGCAAAAAAAATGCAAAAAAAAAACACAAAAAAATGCAAAAAAAGAAAGCAAAAAAATACAAAAAAAAATGCAAAAAAAAATGCAAAAAAAACACAAAAAAAAACAAAAAAAATGCAAAAAAAAACAAAAAAATGCAAAAAAAGAAAGCAAAAAAATACAAAAAAAAATGCAAAAAAAATGCAAAAAAAAACACAAAAAAATGCAAAAAAAATGCAAAAAAAATGCAAAAAAAACACAAAAAAACGCAAAAAAAACACAAAAATGCAAAAAAAAAAACACAAAAAAGCAAAAAAAAAACCGCAAAAAAATGCAAAAAAAAACCCAAAAAAATGCAAAAAAAAAACACAAAAAAATGCAAAAAAAAACAAAAAAATGCAA
>JAKRKW010000191.1:15000-27500 GCA_023566125.1 Zingel zingel
GTTTCTGAAAACATTTTAAGCGAGAAATAGGCCATGCAGTTTCTGAATCTGTCTTCGTTTCAGATCAACAAAGGTTAGTTTAAAAGATTTTCGTCAGATTTTGAGAGGCTCATCTGCTCGCCATTTCCGGGTGAGTCCTGACTGCCCTGTCTCCGACTGAACATGTTGGGTCGGCCCAAATGAAGGCCGATGGCTCCTCGGACGGACGACGGTAGAAGGTAGAGTCTTGTGTGAGGTATCATTGATATCAGCAGAGTTTGTTTTTGATGCCCGCCCCCTATGCTTAAGCCACGCCCCTTTCATAACTGGTGACCCATTTAAGGTAGAGTCTTATGTGAGGTATCAATGTCTTTTTAATTGGTAGACCCCTATTCTTTGGCCACGCCCCCTTTCACAGCTAATGAACTGTATGACGTAGAGTCTTGTGTGAGGCATCATTGAAATCAGCAGGGAATTACCTTTGCATTGGTGACGATTTGCCGGTGTCTGAGTGCCGCACAAAGGCACGGTCGCAAGGAGCAGCGACCCGCCGGTATCCCCGGCGTGCGTAGAGGAGCGAGGGTCCGTCCATCGCTGCTTGCCGCTTTAATTAGGGCCCGAGCGCCGAAGGCCCTATTGGAACTGAAGGAATTATTATTAGGGCCCCGAGCGCTGAGTATTGTGAGAGTATTGTGTGAGGTGTCATTGAACTCAGCAGAGAGTTCCTTCTTCATTGGTGATGGTTTGCTCCGCCCCTATGCTTAAGCCACGCCCCCTTTCATAACATTTTAACCGTTTAAGGTAGAACTTTGTTTGAGGTATCATTGAACTCAGCAGAGACTTCCTTCTTCATTGGTGATGGTTTTGCCCGCCCCCTATGATTTAGCCACGCCCATTTTCACAGATAATGAACTGTATGACGTAGAGTCTTGTGTGAAGTATCGTTGAACTCGGCAGGGAGTTCCCTTTTCATTGGTGACGATTTGCAGTGTCCGAGTGCCGCGCAAATGCACGGTTGCAAGGAGCGGGGCGAACGCCGGAAACCCCGACGCGCACAGAGGCACGAGGGCCGGTCCATCGCTGCTTGCAGCTTTAATTTGGGGCCCGAGCGCTGACAGCGGCGAAGGCCCTATTGAAACTGAAGGAATTATTATTAGGGCCCGAGCGCCGACTGCGGTGAAGGTCCTATTGAAACTGAAGGAATTATTATTAGGGCCCGAGAGCCGACAGCGGCGAAGGCCCTATTGGAACTGAAGGAATTATTATTATTATTTTCTGCAAGTAAATTGGCTTTTTGAAGGGGTTAACATATTCAAAAACTCACCAAAATTGGCGGGCGCATCAAGTCTGGCGAAATGTTACATATTTTAAGGGTTTCAGGAATAGGCGCACAAAAATGGCTCACTAGCGCCCCCTAGAAAGTTAAATAAATTGAGCCCCTGCTGTGCGTTTAACGTAGACTCAGGAAACTTGGTACACATATGTAACATGTCGAGATGTACAAATAACTCCATTAGAGCCATACCATAAACCCAACAGGAAGTCCGCCATTTTGATTTCAATGTTCGAAATTAGTGGGATTTTGGCCATTTCCACATGTCGTACTTTAACGAACTCCTCCTAGAGATTTCATCCGTTCAACTTCAAATTTGGTCTGTGCCATCTTAAGACGTTAAAGATGAAAAGTTCACTGCAAAAACTCCTGTTCTAACCAAGACATACAATCTTATATCCAGCCAAAAGGTCTTATCTATCTTATTTTGAGAATAATATACCAGACAAGAGCAGATTGTGTAAGACAATTTAGATTTTAGGAATATTTTTCCTTTCTTTTCTTCCTTAGTTAGTATATCTTAAAGTTAGTTATGTTTGATGTACATCAAGCAGAATGACTGTTAGAGACAGCATTTGAGGTATTTTAAGATGATTTATAGCTGTTAGAGACTGGTTTCAAGACTGCCCAGTAACAACTACTAAAATAACACTTTAAGTCAATATTGTATTTATTCCAAATACTTCTGTTGTGTCAACAACACATTTATTTACAGTTATTTAAAAACAGTAGCAACTCATTTCATCAGTATCAAGTCACCAAACACCTTCCAAAACTTACAGTATGGTTATTAATTTCCAGTTTTAAGTGCAATTACATCATCAAGGTTATATTTTGTCACAACATACAAATTGTTTTTAAAAGTGACTGCATAATATGATGTATAATCTACTAGCTTTTCAGCATCTTGGAACTCTGTTGCCTGTGCAAGATTAGGTACAGCAACTTCAAATGCCAAAAGATCTCTATTCCAACCAAGAGTATCGTAAAGGTGATATTCAAAACAATACAATAAACTATCACATAAATGTTTTTTATAAGTCCAAAAACAGGTACTGTCTCATTTGCATTAGCAATTATCAGAGACTGTTCACGGATGTACTTGATACCATTGAGAATCAGCCACTTTACACTGACTGCATGTTGTATGCCATCAATCCCCAAAAAATCTCTTGTCTTTTCTGTGATGTAATCCATATTTGTCACTTCTGATACAGGACCCAATTCCCTCTCATGAACAAAAATCGGGTGCTCAGTGCCCATTTCATTTTGAACACATTCAAAAAGCTGATTATGGTTCACAAGTGACTTACAGACATTTTTAAAGTTCAATTTAGATGACCACTGTTTTAAAAAAAAAAAAAAAAAAAAAAAAAAAAAAGAGTGCTTTGACTCAAATCTCATGCACATATGCCTTATCAAAAGGGCCCAGAGCAAGAATTTGAGCAGGGAGATGCAGCATGTAATGTTGCTTAGGAATTACATTATTCTCAGGAAACAGTTGCTTAAACTGTTTGAGATGCTGTTCAATCATCTGTTTCAGTCTCAATACACTTTGCACTGATAAAACCGGGGCAAACATAGATGGTAAGGAGAAGTCTTGCTCTTTGTGTATTTCTTTCCCAAAAATGTACTGTTGTTGCTATGACAATGGGACTGATTATAAACTGACCCATAGATGTACAATTGACAGTTTTAAAATGTAGAAAGGGTGCAGTGTGTGACCAGATTTACTTAATGTTTCCCATTTAAATTTACTTTTGAAATTACATTACATGTCATTTAGCTGACGCTTTTATCCAAAGCGACTTACAATTGCTATATATGTCAGAGGTCGTACGCCTCTGGAGCAACTAGGGCCGGTTACACACTGCACGTGTCGCGAGAGCGTGGCGTTTCTGTTGCGTCTCAGCTGCGTGGATTTTTCTGTGTCCTACACACCAGAAGCGTGTCTGACGCGGCGCTGCTCCTGCTGCTAGGTACAGGGAGGGCTGATGTCGGGACATAATGCCGACAGATTCAAACTTTGAAAAATGGGTAAGTGGGCTGTCTGTTTCTAACAACTTTGTGTAGCTGTAAGGAGCCTATATAGCCTATCTATATATCTGATGTTGGACCGTCACTCAGAACACACACTACGTTGTTATCGTAGCCTATCCTACCATTTATATATAGCCTACCGATTAGATTAAAGCAAGACAACGTCGGCAGTATTGACTGCAAAATATGTTACAGAATATTTCGGTCTGTATGACAGGTGCAATGTTTGAAAATCTTTTCTCTGAAATTTTGTATTACATTTATATCTACACTAATGTCAAAACCTAGACTTTCAAACATGTCATTTATTAATATGCATTTGTGTCTAAATGACAAACAAATTTTCCTCTTCTATTTTGCCTGGAAACGCTTCCAACACGCTTGCGTCTTGCGTGAAAAATAGGCGTTGGTTCTATTTCTAGCAGGCGCGCGTCTCATGCCGGCAGTGTGTAACCTCTAACCTGTTAACATGGGAGCCGAAATATAAACGGGCACGCCACGCAGCTGACACACTCACGCGACGCGTGCAGTGTGTAACCGGCCTAGGGGTTAAGTGTCTTGCTCAGGGACACATTCGTTGATGTGTCGCAGTGGGAATTGAACCCAGAGTCTTCTACACGAAAGGCATGTGTCATATCCACTGTGCCATCACCACCCACTATATAATATAATTAAAGTTGTAATTAATCTGGTGAATTGAAAAGGGTGTCAACATACAATCTCTTTATAGTTATGGTGGGTTAATACCTGGGACAGGTGGCATTGTTCCCGGACATTGATGACAAACGCTGCTGCACGTCTGGTAAGAGCCTCATGTGATGCACCAGCACATTCCTGTAAAGACATGTTAATATACAATAAGAGTTCAGACAAGCCTGGCTATTGTGGTTTTAGATCTGGACCTGGTCCAATGTGGTCTACATGTGAAAAAAACAGTAAAATATCCCTTTATTGCATTTTCACAAATAGAATAAAGCTTTCACAAATCTCAAACTGTGTTTTTAAGACTCCTTAGATTCTCTGGGATAATGTAGTCCAGATTTGACAGGTCTAAGTATTGTGGTTTTGGATCTGGACCTGGTCCAATGTGGTCTATGTGTGAAAAAAACAGTAAAATCTCCCTTTATTGCATTTTCACAAATAGAATAAAGCTTTCACAAATCTCAAACTGTATTTTTAAGACTCCTTAGACTCTCTGGGATAATGTAGTCCAGATTTGACAGGTCTAAGTATTGTGGTTTTAGATCTGTACCTGGTCCAATGGGATCTACATATGAAAAAAACGGTGAAATCCCCCTTTATTGTTTTCTCATAAAGACAATAAGGCTTTCACAAATCTAAAAGTGTGTTTTAAACATAATTAATAATTTACCTTAATGACTAACACTCATTCAATACAGTAAGAGGTTCAAAAAACGGATGATCAGTCACTATAAATTGTGTTTCCCTGCTGAATCGGACAGTTTTAAGTTTCCCTTAAATTTCCCCTTAACTGCCGAATCGGAAGCTGCGAATCGGATGCCAACTTCAGCGTCGTGTATTCTTCGGTACATCCATCAATTCCGCGTATAACACGGAAATCTGGGTTTCGACTATGTGCTGTGTTAATATGGCTCAAGAGAGACTTTAATGTTAAGGCAACAAAAACGAAGCAAATAACACACCTCCAGCAGGCCATGATGTTAGTCCAAAAAAGTGCTAGCTAGCTAAAGAAAGCTGACGGTTAATGTTTCAGCCTAATACAAATCTACACTAACAGCAACATCAAGAATTGCTAACACAGCAAGGCCAAAAAATTATTATACTTGCGAACTAAAAGCAGCACAAAGAGGGCGTAAAGTTCAATCCACACCTGCAGCCAGCAAACCGCCCGTGAGACAGGAGAAAGTGTCACTTCCTGGTGGGTTCTGGCGGGCACGAGCGGCCTTGCTCATTGGCTTGGTCGATACCAAATGAGAAGTTAGGGGGGGTCATTCTAAAACACAGTGTAACTTACATAAATAGTTATGCAATTCGGCGATGAAAAAGCGGATTTGAATCACATATATTTGTTATAACATATGTTTGATTTGTTTGATTGTCGTTTTGTCATATTTTCATTTAAACTGATATATTACGCACATATGTCCCCTCTACTACCGTGGTCACGTCTCTCGTCAGTTACGTTGGAAGAAACAAACAGCTACTTTAAATCCTGCCGTGAGGAGCCAAGTTCTCCGACAACCTACCACGTTACAAGGTATGCTTTTTCATTAAAATATATTCAATTTGAGTTATTACGAAAGCTGCACCCTGGTGCAACAATACTTAAGCCAGCTAATTTATCTTTTAGGTTTTAGTGCTGCACAGTGCAGTGAGAAATGTTGCTAATGCTAATTCCTATGCTAGTGTAACACACGAAGTCATGGCCAGCTAGCTAATTCACTTGGCTAACACTAGCTCTCCCAAACTTAACTATATTGCAACAAACTAAAGTACGGAGCCCCCTGGTGTCAGCTGATTAAAAAAACAAACTAATCCGTGCTCTCGGTTTTATAAACCGTGCGCACGGATTCATAACCCGTGCCCTCGGTTTTATAAATGTAAGCAAAATTAGAAATATATTCACAGATTCGAATTTCTGGGATAATTCTCTATAGCGAAATGTTATTAAAACACAAACTACGCATCTTTCCTAACGTAGTAAGGCTAACAACGAGCTACAAACTCATTTTCATCAAAACTGCCGTCCTCCGACCTGGAGAAATAACATTATTGGTGTCTATGAGCAGCCGGAGGTGAGACGGCAGTCAGTCAGACCGGACGTGTTTAGGGACCATTTCCAAACTACAACACCGACACAAAAAATATCTATTAATTTAATGTTTAATTAATAGATATTCTGTGAATCTTTCTAATTTTGCTTACATTTATAAAACCGAGAGCACTGATTATGAATCCGTGCGCACGGTTTAGTTTTTTATTTTTTTTTTTATCAGCTGACACCAGGGGGGCTCCGTACTAAAGGGAAAACGTTGCTCAAACTCTCTGGATAACTGCCTTACATTAGTGACCAAACAAGTGCTAACCAAACACCATTTTTTTCCCTCAGTCTGACTTTGACTTTGTGCCATCATAAAAAAAGAACATTTTGTCCCTTGCTCTGTCAACCATGAACTGTGATGCGAATCAACTACATATTTGTTAATGGCCAGTCTAACGTTACATCTATTCAGCTGGCAGACAGCATAATGTGCATATTTTTTCTGCTTTTTTTTCAATTGACAGTTTTTGAACACACCCTTGCATGTGGCAGACACCGCAGCCATAGAAGTAGGCTAATCTGTTGCTATACATATGCAATGAATTAATCAGGTTATTTTGTAGATACATGCATAAATAATCTGTATGTTGATATAGGGCTGTCCCTAATGATTATTTTTTTAGCGATTATTTTTCAATATGTCGACTAATCTAATGATTAATCTAACGATTAATTTTTCAATTAGCGATTATTTTCCCATTGCTCAATTATTAACAATTTACAAAAACCTGATTTCAATAAGGTTCAAGTCTCTATTTATTAAAATTGTTTAACACTGTACTGTTCAAGTAAAATACATTTTTAGTGCAACCTGAAGCCAGATGTAGCTATCAATCCATCTACAAAATATAGTCACTTTCAGGAGGAATACAAAAATAAAAACTTAAAGTAAACCGCAAGTGCAGTAAGAGTAGTGAATGAGAGATTAACCTGTATTTGCTTTTTTTAGCAGTAGGTAAAATAATGAATACGCTCTTGTTTAACATCCAAGCTCTTATCCCTTTAATTTAACTTTAATTATTTGTATCTAAAGGCTGGGTAAGCACTGTAGTTTTTTTTGTCTCGTTCCAGTGATTGGCACATCTGGGTGATGGCGTCGGATATGCGTTAGCGTGTTAGATGTATTTCCACACACATACCCAACACCTGCCGAACAACGCCGACACACAGTCCTCGTCTTATCCACCACTCTCTCGCTTGTAGCCTACTACTGGAACTGACCCAAAGACCGACGTTTTTCGCAAATTTATTTGTGTCGCCGCATTTACGTAATCCATGAATCGTCCCAGCCCTTTGTTGATAGTACCTTTTTTAAAGTTAGGTCCTTACCTGCAAAATCTTATCTGAGCTTGTTGTTTTGTAGAGATAAGCAGTTTGTTTTCATGGTTATATAATATATTGTGTCATTAAGTTATGATTGTCATCCCCACCAGATAAAGGAGCTAGTAGAGGGACCTAAAGAGAGGGGACAATCATGGATGAACTGGATGATGTCACAGCATCAATTTTATATGGTATGCTCTGTCTAGGTGTTAAAAGCTGCATAATAATGTGTTGTCAGATAAGTAATGAAATACACTGATCTAAAAACAAAATTATGTTAAACTTTTATACAATTTCAAGACACTAAGTGTATAAATTGTATTCAATTTACTCTTATGCATGGACACAAACATGGTTATTTTTTTTTATTCATAAAAGCTTTTAATGATTGTACTGTCTTGTAGCTGCCAATATTGATGAGGCCTTGCTCCACACCCTCAGTCGTGATGATTTGAGAGGCCTTTTTCCTGGGCCGGAACACTTTCTCAGGAGGAAACAAGTTTGGGCTCTTATTAACCCAGAGGTAGCTGGTTACCTACTTTGCTCTAAAACACCTAGCACAACACATGGTTTCTAACTGAGTCTGTTGTTTAACTTTTGTACGTTGTACTTTTTGTTTTTCTCTTGTAGGATGGAAATGCCACCTTAACAGACAAATCTGGCCGTGGTGAAGCAGGAACAGTGTCTTCACCTAGAGGAGTGCCTCCAATCTTCCCCCCAGACATCTTCTCCTTTGGTGATGAAAAGTCCAAAGAAGACCCTGCAGCTTCCCAGTCCTCCAGAATATGTGGTCTATACAGACAGTGAATTGGAACAAGCTTGCAAGCACTACTTTAAGATGGCCCGCACTGGCAGAGAAAGGGACTGTGTCATGTCCAAAGAGCTGAGATGCAGACTGGTGAGGAACACCGTCACCAGCATGATTTCCATCTTGAGAGCCAGTGAGCAAGGAGAGGAGGTCCGGTACCCTTCCAAGCATGAAGTCACTTCAATGGCTAGGAGACTTGTGGAATATTATCCCATGCTACAGGATAAAGACAAAACTATGAAGCATGTAAGTGATTTAAATTTGTGGTAAATATGTTTGTTTATTCATTTATTTTGACTGATGTGGTTTATCCTTAACATAAAAAGATGACATTTTATGATAACACAGGTGAGCATTTACAACAATCTTCACAAGAGGCTGCAGAATGTGAAGTCCCCTAAAAAGAGGCAGGGGCCCACACCAGAGAGGGGCCAGCCAAAGAAAAGGTGTCGCATTGACTTCTCATCGAGTGACAGAGAAGACTATGATGCAGATTCAAGTGGTGCATCAACGATTATTTTGCATCGAACATCTGGGAGCAGTTCTGATGATGGCCACAGCTCACGTAAGTTGGAATAGTGTAATTTTGACAATCATTTTGGGCATGAAGACTAGGAAATGTTCTGAAAGTTTTGGATATCATGATATAATACAGACACTGATACTTTTAGTTTAATTCTGATTGTTTTAATATATTTGCTGTTACAGATGAGTTCTCATTTGATTTCATCTATTTGGGTCTCTTAAAAAGCAGAAAGGGCAAATGTTGCTTAATTTATAACGTGCATAACATTGCTTTGTGTCTGGTGGGGATTTACAGTAAGGTGGTTTTGTTTATCAATATTATTTTGCACTTTAAATTAGAGATGCAGTTGTTCCAATTTCTTAGGTAGCAAGTCTGACCTGCTGATTTAGTTTTTCTTTCTAAGAACTATAATTTCCAGTACACTACAAACATTGTTTTTCTTTTCTTTATTGGATACATGTATTGTGTGTTATCAATAAATTAAATTAAAAAATAATTAAATTACTTTACTAATTTCCTTCAAAATTGCATTAGGATATAGGTCATTCAGACAGTTCTCAAAATAAATGTCCTACACAGATATCAACGGGTTACCTGTCATGACTGGTTGTGCTAAAAATAAAACTGCCAATTCCAGTCACCTGCCAACCGATTGGTGCATCTCTAATTCGCTTAATTGTTACACTTGCTGACTGAAACCTATATTATCATTCAGATTTACATGTTTGATACCCATTACTGATTTGTGTTCTCTATTTTAGCTGATAAAGACAGTCTGATCATGCAGGCCAGACATTATAAAACTCTGCAGGAGATGTTCAAGAAAACAAAACCCAACAAAGATGCGGTCTCCCAAATCCTTGACCTCGAGTTTGAAGCAAGAAGAGCCTTCATTGACAGTGATGCCATGAAAGAAGAGGACAGGCCAACAAAGATCCTCGATGCCTTCCCATGTTTTAAGGATCTTCATCACGTAAGCAATTAATTTGTTATTTTAGCTCTTCCAAAAAAAACAATCATTGTTGCAGGTTTTAACACTCATTACATTACAGGTGATGAGTGAGCTGCGGCGGATCCTGGATAAGGACAACAGCACATTCATAGATGAAGTAAAGAAGAGATGGGAAGACTTCTGTGCCAAGGTGCAATTTTACGGTGTTTCGAAGAAAGTGATGAAGCCACCCATGAACCTGGATGCAGGTATGGCATTTTGCTGTGTTTAATATACTGTGTAGCTGTTTCAATGGGTGTGATAAGGTAAAAATCATAGAACTGGAGTGCTTTTTGAAAGTAGTACTAATGACAAAAACAACAGTGCTCTTTGGTGGCGGGCATGAAAAGATTGAGAACAAATCTAAACGCTTAAAGGAACAGGCCGACTTATTGGGAATTTAGCTTATTCACCATAACCCCCAGAGTAAGACAAGTCCCTTCTCATCTCCGTGCGTGCTGTAACGCTGTTTGACGGCTCCAGCATTAGCTTAGCCTAGCACAGATCCTGCAGGTAACTGGTTCCAACTAGCCTACTGCCCGGAATTGTGACAAAATAACACCAACATGTTCCTATTTACATGTTGTGATTTGTAGAGTCACAGCGTTTACAAAAGACAACGTAACATGAGACACAGCCATCTTCTAACAGTAAACAAACTGGGAACTATATTCTCAGACAGGCTTGCTGCGAGCATATCACTCCGCCCAAGTACTTTATTCTTCTGCCTGAAAATATAGTTCCCGGTTTGTTTACGGTTAGAACTTAGAAGATGGCTGTGTCTCATGTTACGGTTTTTTTTTGTACACGCTGTGACTCTACGAATCACAACATGTAAATAGGAAAATGTTGGCGTTATTTTGTCACTTATTTGGAGCAGTAGGATTACTCGAACCATTCACCAGCCGCTGGAGCCTTCAGACGACCTTACAGCACGCACTGAGATGAGAAGGGTATGTATCGACTTGTCTAACTCTGGGGGTTACAGCGAATAAGCTAAATTCCCAATAAGTCGGCGTGTTCCTTTTTAAGGGAAAAATTTAAAATGCTTTTATTAAGCTGACAAGTTGGAGTAAAGCATGATAAAACATTTGCTTCAATGTTTTTTTTTTTTTTTTTTTCCATCAGTTGTTTTTTTGGTGCTTTTTTGCTGTACTTACATTATATGCCCCCTCCAGGGTTGGTGGGGGTCCCCTTGGCACCTTTATTTTGGGGAGGGCTGTTAAATTGTTAAATGTTTGCACCTGTTAATTTTATCACAAGTTGTGTATAAGTTGATTCACCACATACCTTTTCTGTAACTTCCTGAAGAAGGCTGGATGCCAAAACACATTTGAAGTGAGTGTTTATATTATTTTTCTAGATGGGTGCGATAGATATTGTGTATGTTGCCAATATGTTATGCTGAATAAATAAACCCCAAATGATAATACAAAATAAACATGTTTGTGATCAAGATGAATCTTATAATAGCCATGATTACGAAGGGGAATTTTGAGAAAATTTGTATTTGTTCTGTTCTAGTGGAATATGCCACAGCTCTGTTCAGGGCACTTCCCACCCTCTTTCCTTCACCAACTGCACCACCGAAGAAGTTGGGAAATGCCAGTGAGGCATTGCTTCATGTCCTTCAGGTGAGAGTTTGCTCACAACAATTGTTGAACAATCAAGGGGCGTATCCACAAAAAGGGCTTTTTGAGCCACCATTAGGAGTGCTAGTCTTTCCAGCGCAGGCATCTAGCATTTTTAGCACTCCTGGCAGCTAGCGGTTTTTAGGCAGAGCTCTTCAAGTTGATATTAGTTAAACATTTTGGGGAGGAGCGCCGCTTGTCATAGCTGCTTTTTCCAAATTACCAATCAAAATCAAATGCCAGACCCCAGGTCTTGTAGACCCATACACTCTTCCTCCTCACAGTGGGATCTTCATCGAGATTCACTCCTAGAGCAATTGCATTAATTATTGCATTCATATTTACTGTTATCGTCTCGGTCAGCTCGTGTCAACTCGTTTCAACTCGTTTCAGATGAGGAGCTGGTTATGTAACGTCTGTGCACTTTGGATGCACTCTGGGCATTTATATTTTTGAGATTCAAAGCGCTTTCCGTGGACATGCCCCCTTACTGTTTGTCTGCTAGTATGTCTTTTAGATCTTTTACTTTATATTTTACCTTTTTATAATCTCGTATGGTCTCTGATAAGTACACTAACACTTCCTAAAATATGTTGTGGCCCACACTTAAAATTACTAAGGAAAGAGCCATTTTTGATTTAATTTGCTTTCATATACCACCATAGTGGTGTCTTATGTACCCTTAAAGAAATTTCTGTTTTTTTTTTCTTTTTTTTTTCTTGTTTTTATTAGCCAACAGAAGATCCCACCATCTACCTTCAGAAGAGACCACTCTCCACCCCCGTTTTGCTCTTTGATGGGTCCCGCTGTCTTGTCACATTTGGAACCACTCCTATCACCACATTTGCCAAGGAAGACCTTCGTGAAGGTTTGCTTTATCTGATGGCTTACTACTACACTCTGCATCTTACCTATCCAAAGTGTGTGGCAACCCTCTTCTCTGTCATTCAGACAGAAATATTACAGGACTCTATTCATGAGCGAGACATGACAACCTCATACAAAAAACCCATGGCAGAATGGAAAGACTTTATTGGGAATTAGAGGTGTTCAAGGTGTTAAAATA
>JAKRKW010000192.1:12500-30000 GCA_023566125.1 Zingel zingel
TTTTCAGTTAGCTAAGCATCGCCCGACTCATTACCATAGATTGTAATACACACTAGCCGCAGCATTCATAGGTAGCCTGCGTCCAGAGATGGATAGATGGATCGTTTGCTTCTGTCTGGTTAGCGATGCGGCCCCCAGCTAACCAATCCTTCTTCAGACTGATGTTGGCACCCCCCACTGTTGAAATGTGGAAATACAGAAATAAATAAATGTAGAAATAAATAAATATATAAATACATAAATAAATACATGTAAAAATACAGAAATAGCCATTTATATTACCAAAATGTATTTATTTTCACTATATTTCTGCATTTATTTATTTATTTCTACTTTTATTTATTTATTTTTCCTTCTGTCATTTTTAGTCCTTCATATTAGAAAGTTGTTAAATCTCTTGAAATAAGTGCTAAAATACTCATTCCACGCACTGTATTAAGTCAAATAAACTCAAAACTAAGCTGTCAATTCTTCTTTCAGTGTTTTGTCCTTTCTTAATTTTTAATGAAAAGCTCTTCAAACCAGAACCACTAAACAAGATGATTTCTCTTAATTCAAGACTGTTCATTATTAGCTTGTCCAGCTTAAAATGAGATAAAGCATAAATAAAATAAACCACATAGATAATTGTCAACAAATTATTTAGATTTGGTTTTGAAACAGTGCCTTCTAACACACTTGTTGCTTTTCAAAATAGTACATATTCAGAATTACGAAGGCATTGCAACAGAAAACACTGGATATAACCTTGAGGTAATTATGACTATAATGCAAGTTATGTGTTACATTATTCATTGTGTCATCGTTACTGAACACTGACTATGATTTGATACTCAAATACAGAAAAAAAGTTTCAACTTTTGTGTTCATATCACCACTTGTAACATTTGTATGTTTGTAAACCTAGTTAACCATCAGTGGCATTTATTAACATTCAAAAACACATTTTAGTGCAACTAGAAAATATGTGGCACAAAACATTCTTTGATGATTGAAGGAACAAAAAAAAGGCCCGATTACTTCAACAAAAAGTTAGCATTTTCTCTTGACAAACTCTCCAATACACACTACTCCCTCCCACCCTCATACACTAGATTTTAAATTATCAGGGCAGTGAAACTGTTAGTGCCAGTTGTATTTTAACACCTTGAACACCTCTAATTCCCAATAAAGTCTTTCCATTCTGCCATGGGTTTTTTGTATGAGGTTGTCATGTCTCGCTCATGAATAGAGTCCTGTAATATTTCTGTCTGAATGACAGAGAAGAGGGTTGCCACACACTTTGGATAGGTAAGATGCAGAGTGTAGTAGTAAGCCATCAGATAAAGCAAACCTTCACGAAGGTCTTCCTTGGCAAATGTGGTGATAGGAGTGGTTCCAAATGTGACAAGACAGCGGGACCCATCAAAGAGCAAAACGGGGGTGGAGAGTGGTCTCTTCTGAAGGTAGATGGTGGGATCTTCTGTTGGCTAATAAAAACAAGAAAAAAAAAAAAAAAACAGAAATTTCTTTAAGGGTACATAAGACACCACTATGGTGGTATATGAAAGCAAATTAAATCAAAAATGGCTCTTTCCTTAGTAATTTTAAGTGTGGGCCACAACATATTTTAGGAAGTGTTAGTGTACTTATCAGAGACCATACGAGATTATAAAAAGGTAAAATATAAAGTAAAAGATCTAAAAGACATACTAGCAGACAAACAGTAAGGGGGCATGTCCACGGAAAGCGCTTTGAATCTCAAAAATATAAATGCCCAGAGTGCATCCAAAGTGCACAGACGTTACATAACCAGCTCCTCATCTGAAACGAGTTGACACGAGCTGACCGAGACGATAACAGTAAATATGAATGCAATAATTAATGCAATTGCTCTAGGAGTGAATCTCGATGAAGATCCCACTGTGAGGAGGAAGAGTGTATGGGTCTACAAGACCTGGGGTCTGGCATTTGATTTTGATTGGTAATTTGGAAAAAGCAGCTATGACAAGCGGCGCTCCTCCCCAAAATGTTTAACTAATATCAACTTGAAGAGCTCTGCCTAAAAACCGCTAGCTGCCAGGAGTGCTAAAAATGCTAGATGCCTGCGCTGGAAAGACTAGCACTCCTAATGGTGGCTCAAAAAGCCCTTTTTGTGGATACGCCCCTTGATTGTTCAACAATTGTTGTGAGCAAACTCTCACCTGAAGGACATGAAGCAATGCCTCACTGGCATTTCCCAACTTCTTCGGTGGTGCAGTTGGTGAAGGAAAGAGGGTGGGAAGTGCCCTGAACAGAGCTGTGGCATATTCCACTAGAACAGAACAAATACAAATTTTCTCAAAATTCCCCTTCGTAATCATGGCTATTATAAGATTCATCTTGATCACAAACATGTTTATTTTGTATTATCATTTGGGGTTTATTTATTCAGCATAACATATTGGCAACATACACAATATCTATCGCACCCATCTAGAAAAATAATATAAACACTCACTTCAAATGTGTTTTGGCATCCAGCCTTCTTCAGGAAGTTACAGAAAAGGTATGTGGTGAATCAACTTATACACAACTTGTGATAAAATTAACAGGTGCAAATATTTAACAATTTAACAGCCCTCCCCAAAATAAAGGTGCCAAGGGGACCCCCACCAACCCTGGAGGGGGCATATAATGTAAGTACAGCAAAAAAGCACCAAAAAAACAACTGATGGAAAAAAAAAAAAAAACATTGAAGCAAATGTTTTATCATGCTTTACTCCAACTTGTCAGCTTAATAAAAGCATTTTAAATTTTTCCCTTAAAAAGGAACACGCCGACTTATTGGGAATTTAGCTTATTCGCTGTAACCCCCAGAGTTAGACAAGTCGATACATACCCTTCTCATCTCAGTGCGTGCTGTAAGGTCGTCTGAAGGCTCCAGCGGCTGGTGAATGGTTCCAGTAATCCTACTGCTCCAAATAAGTGACAAAATAACGCCAACATTTTCCTATTTACATGTTGTGATTTGTAGAGTCACAGCGTGTACAAAAAAAAACCGTAACATGAGACACAGCCATCTTCTAAGTTCTAACCGTAAACAAACCGGGAACTATATTTTCAGGCAGAAGAATATAGTACTTGGGCGGAGTGATATGCTCGCAGCAAGCCTGTCTGAGAATATAGTTCCCAGTTTGTTTACGGTTAGAAGATGGCTGTGTCTCATGTTACGTTGTCTTTTGTAAACGCTGTGACTCTACAAATCACAACATGTAAATAGGAACATGTTGGTGTTGTTTTGTCACAATTCCGGGCAGTAGGCTAGTTGGAACCAGTTACCTGCAGGATCTGTGCTAGGCTAAGCTAATGCTGGAGCCGTCAAACAGCGTTACAGCACGCACGGAGATGAGAAGGGACTTGTCTTACTCTGGGGGTTATGGTGAATAAGCTAAATTCCCAATAAGTCGGCCTGTTCCTTTAAGCGTTTAGATTTGTTCTCAATCTTTTCATGCCCGCCACCAAAGAGCACTGTTGTTTTTGTCATTAGTACTACTTTCAAAAAGCACTCCAGTTCTATGATTTTTTTCCTTATCACACCCATTGAAACAGCTACACAGTATATTAAACACAGCAAAATGCCATACCTGCATCCAGGTTCATGGGTGGCTTCATCACTTTCTTCGAAACACCGTAAAATTGCACCTTGGCACAGAAGTCTTCCCATCTCTTCTTTACTTCATCTATGAATGTGCTGTTGTCCTTATCCAGGATCCGCCGCAGCTCACTCATCACCTGTAATGTAATGAGTGTTAAAACCTGCAACAATGATTGTTTTTTTTGGAAGAGCTAAAATAACAAATTAATTGCTTACGTGATGAAGATCCTTAAAACATGGGAAGGCATCGAGGATCTTTGTTGGCCTGTCCTCTTCTTTCATGGCATCACTGTCAATGAAGGCTCTTCTTGCTTCAAACTCGAGGTCAAGGATTTGGGAGACCGCATCTTTGTTGGGTTTTGTTTTCTTGAACATCTCCTGCAGAGTTTTATAATGTCTGGCCTGCATGATCAGACTGTCTTTATCAGCTAAAATAGAGAACACAAATCAGTAATGGGTATCAAACATGTAAATCTGAATGATAATATAGGTTTCAGTCAGCAAGTGTAACAATTAAGCGAATTAGAGATGCACCAATCGGTTGGCAGGTGACTGGAATTGGCAGTTTTATTTTTAGCACAACCAGTCATGACAGGTAACCCGTTGATATCTGTGTAGGACATTTATTTTGAGAACTGTCTGAATGACCTATATCCTAATGCAATTTTGAAGGAAATTAGTAAAGTAATTTAATTATTTTTTAATTTAATTTATTGATAACACACAATACATGTATCCAATAAAGAAAAGAAAAACAATGTTTGTAGTGTACTGGAAATTATAGTTCTTAGAAAGAAAAACTAAATCAGCAGGTCAGACTTGCTACCTAAGAAATTGGAACAACTGCATCTCTAATTTAAAGTGCAAAATAATATTGATAAACAAAACCACCTTACTGTAAATCCCCACCAGACACAAAGCAATGTTATGCACGTTATAAATTAAGCAACATTTGCCCTTTCTGCTTTTTAAGAGACCCAAATAGATGAAATCAAATGAGAACTCATCTGTAACAGCAAATATATTAAAACAATCAGAATTAAACTAAAAGTATCAGTGTCTGTATTATATCATGATATCCAAAACTTTCAGAACATTTCCTAGTCTTCATGCCCAAAATGATTGTCAAAATTACACTATTCCAACTTACGTGAGCTGTGGCCATCATCAGAACTGCTCCCAGATGTTCGATGCAAAATAATCGTTGATGCACCACTTGAATCTGCATCATAGTCTTCTCTGTCACTCGATGAGAAGTCAATGCGACACCTTTTCTTTGGCTGGCCCCTCTCTGGTGTGGGCCCCTGCCTCTTTTTAGGGGACTTCACATTCTGCAGCCTCTTGTGAAGATTGTTGTAAATGCTCACCTGTGTTATCATAAAATGTCATCTTTTTATGTTAAGGATAAACCACATCAGTCAAAATAAATGAATAAACAAACATATTTACCACAAATTTAAATCACTTACATGCTTCATAGTTTTGTCTTTATCCTGTAGCATGGGATAATATTCCACAAGTCTCCTAGCCATTGAAGTGACTTCATGCTTGGAAGGGTACCGGACCTCCTCTCCTTGCTCACTGGCTCTCAAGATGGAAATCATGCTGGTGACGGTGTTCCTCACCAGTCTGCATCTCAGCTCTTTGGACATGACACAGTCCCTTTCTCTGCCAGTGCGGGCCATCTTAAAGTAGTGCTTGCAAGCTTGTTCCAATTCACTGTCTGTATAGACCACATATTCTGGAGGACTGGGAAGCTGCAGGGTCTTCTTTGGACTTTTCATCACCAAAGGAGAAGATGTCTGGGGGGGAAGATTGGAGGCACTCCTCTAGGTGAAGACACTGTTCCTGCTTCACCACGGCCAGATTTGTCTGTTAAGGTGGCATTTCCATCCTACAAGAGAAAAACAAAAAGTACAACGTACAAAAGTTAAACAACAGACTCAGTTAGAAACCATGTGTTGTGCTAGGTGTTTTAGAGCAAAGTAGGTAACCAGCTACCTCTGGGTTAATAAGAGCCCAAACTTGTTTCCTCCTGAGAAAGTGTTCCGGCCCAGGAAAAAGGCCTCTCAAATCATCACGACTGAGGGTGTGGAGCAAGGCCTCATCAATATTGGCAGCTACAAGACAGTACAATCATTAAAAGCTTTTATGAATAAAAAAAAATAACCATGTTTGTGTCCATGCATAAGAGTAAATTGAATACAATTTATACACTTAGTGTCTTGAAATTGTATAAAAGTTTAACATAATTTTGTTTTTAGATCAGTGTATTTCATTACTTATCTGACAACACATTATTATGCAGCTTTTAACACCTAGACAGAGCATACCATATAAAATTGATGCTGTGACATCATCCAGTTCATCCATGATTGTCCCCTCGCTTTAGGTCCCTCTACTAGCTCCTTTATCTGGTGGGGATGGCAATCATAACTTAATGACACAATATATTATATAACCATGAAAACAAACTGCTTATCTCTACAAAACAACAAGCTCAGATAAGATTTTGCAGGTAAGGACCTAACTTTAAAAAAGGTACTATCAACAAAGGGCTGGGACGATTCATGGATTACGTAAATGCGGCGACACAAATAAATTTGCGAAAAACGTCGGTCTTTGGGTCAGTTCCAGTAGTAGGCTACAAGCGAGAGAGTGGTGGATAAGACGAGGACTGTGTGTCGGCGTTGTTCGGCAGGTGTTGGGTATGTGTGTGGAAATACATCTAACACGCTAACGCATATCCGACGCCATCACCCAGATGTGCCAATCACTGGAACGAGACAAAAAAAACTACAGTGCTTACCCAGCCTTTAGATACAAATAATTAAAGTTAAATTAAAGGGATAAGAGCTTGGATGTTAAACAAGAGCGTATTCATTATTTTACCTACTGCTAAAAAAAGCAAATACAGGATCTCTCATTCACTACTCTTACTGCACTTGCGGTTTACTTTAAGTTTTTATTTTTGTATTCCTCCTGAAAGTGACTATATTTTGTAGATAGCTACATCTGGCTTCAGGTTGCACTAAAAATGTATTTTACTTGAACAGTACAGTGTTAAACAATTTTAATAAATAGAGACTTGAACCTTATTGAAATCAGGTTTTTGTAAATTGTTAATAATTGAGCAATGGGAAAATAATCGCTAATTGAAAAATTAATCGTTAGATTAATCATTAGATTAGTCGACATATTGAAAAATAATCGCTAAAAAAATAATCATTAGGGACAGCCCTATATCAACATACAGATTATTTATGCATGTATCTACAAAATAACCTGATTAATTCATTGCATATGTATAGCAACAGATTAGCCTACTTCTATGGCTGCGGTGTCTGCCACATGCAAGGGTGTGTTCAAAAACTGTCAATTGAAAAAAAAGCAGAAAAAATATGCACATTATGCTGTCTGCCAGCTGAATAGATGTAACGTTAGACTGGCCATTAACAAATATGTAGTTGATTCGCATCACAGTTCATGGTTGACAGAGCAAGGGACAAAATGTTCTTTTTTTATGATGGCACAAAGTCAAAGTCAGACTGAGGGGAAAAAATGGTGTTTGGTTAGCACTTGTTTGGTCACTAATGTAAGGCAGTTATCCAGAGAGTTTGAGCAACGTTTTCCCTTTAGTACGGAGCCCCCCTGGTGTCAGCTGATAAAAAATAAAATAAAAAACTAAACCGTGCGCACGGATTCATAATCAGTGCTCTCGGTTTTATAAATGTAAGCAAAATTAGAAAGATTCACAGATTCGAACTTCTGGGATAATTCTCTATAGCGAAATGTTATTAAAACACAAACTACGCATCTTTCCTAACGTAGTAAGGCTAACAACGAGCTACAAACTCATTTTCATCAAAACGAGCCGTCCTCTGGACCTGGAGAAATAACATTATTGGTCTCTGCAGCCGGAGGTGAGACGGTAGTCAGTCAGACCGGACGTGTTTAGGGACCATCTACAAACTACAACACCGATACAAAAAAATCTATTAATTTAATGTTTAAATAAGGTAGTGTCTCTAAACTTATTTTTTAAAAGTAAGTGCTGTAGTACAACTACAATGAGACAAGTTATAATTGAGATAAGTTTGGAGACACTACCTTATTTAAACATTAAATTAATAGATATTTTTTGTGTCGGTGTTGTAGTTTGTAGATGGTCCCTAAACACGTCCGGTCTGACTGACTGCCGTCTCACCTCCGGCTGCTCATAGACACCAATAATGTTATTTCTCCAGGTCGGAGGACGGCAGTTTTGATGAAAATGAGTTTGTAGCTCGTTGTTAGCCTTACTACGTTAGGAAAGATGCGTAGTTTGTGTTTTAATAACATTTCGATATAGAGAATTATCCCAGAAATTCGAATCTGTGAATATATTTCTAATTTTGCTTACATTTATAAAACCGAGGGCACGGGTTATGAATCCGTGCGCACGGTTTATAAAACCGAGAGCACGGATTAGTTTGTTTTTTTAATCAGCTGACACCAGGGGGCTCCGTACTTTAGTCTGTTGCAATATAGTTAAGTTTGGGAGAGCTAGTGTTAGCCAAGTGAATTAGCTAGCTGGCCATGACTTCGTGTGTTACACTAGCATAGGAATTAGCATTAGCAACATTTCTCACTGCACTGTGCAGCACTAAAACCTAAAAGATAAATTAGCTGGCTTAAGTATTGTTGCACCAGGGTGCAGCTTTCGTAATAACTCAAATTGAATATATTTTAATGAAAAAGCATACCTTGTAACGTGGTAGGTTGTCGGAGAACTTGGCTCCTCACGGCAGGATTTAAAGTAGCTGTTTGTTTCTTCCAACGTAACTGACGAGAGACGTGACCACGGTAGTAGAGGGGACATATGTGCGTAATATATCAGTTTAAATGAAAATATGACAAAACGACAATCAAACAAATCAAACATATGTTATAACAAATATATGTGATTCAAATCCGCTTTTTCATCGCCGAATTGCATAACTATTTATGTAAGTTACACTGTGTTTTAGAATGACCCCCCCTGACTTCTCATTTGGTATCGACCAAGCCAATGAGCAAGGCCGCTCGTGCCCGCCAGAACCCACCAGGAAGTGACACTTTCTCCTGTCTCACGGGCGGTTTGCTGGCTGCAGGTGTGGATTGAACTTTACGCCCTCTTTGTGCTGCTTTTAGTTCGCAAGTATAATAATTTTTTGGCCTTGCTGTGTTAGCAATTCTTGATGTTGCTGTTAGTGTAGATTTGTATTAGGCTGAAACATTAACCGTCAGCTTTCTTTAGCTAGCTAGCACTTTTTTGGACTAACATCATGGCCTGCTGGAGGTGTGTTATTTGCTTCGTTTTTGTTGCCTTAACATTAAAGTCTCTCTTGAGCCATATTAACACAGCACATAGTCGAAACCCAGATTTCCGTGTTATACGCGGAATTGATGGATGTACCGAAGAATACACGACGCTGAAGTTGGCATCCGATTCGCAGCTTCCGATTCGGCAGTTAAGGGGAAATTTAAGGGAAACTTAAAACTGTCCGATTCAGCAGGGAAACACAATTTATAGTGACTGATCATCCGTTTTTTGAACCTCTTACTGTATTGAATGAGTGTTAGTCATTAAGGTAAATTATTAATTATGTCTAAAACACACTTTTAGATTTGTGAAAGCCTTATTGTCTTTATGAGAAAACAATAAAGGGGGATTTCACCGTTTTTTTCATATGTAGATCCCATTGGACCAGGTACAGATCTAAAACCACAATACTTAGACCTGTCAAATCTGGACTACATTATCCCAGAGAGTCTAAGGAGTGTTACAAACACAGTTTGAGATTTGTGAAAGCTTTATTCTATTTGAAAATGCAATAGAGGGAGATTTTACTGCTTTTTTCACACATAGACCACATTGGACCAGGTCCAGATCCAAAACCACAATACTTAGACCTGTCAAATCTGGACTACATTATCCCAGAGAATCTAAGGAGTCTTAAAAACACAGTTTGAGATTTGTGAAAGCTTTATTCTATTTGTGAAAATGCAATAAAGGGAGATTTTACTGTTTTTTTCACATGTAGACCACATTGGACCAGGTCCAGATCTAAAACCACAATAGCCAGGCTTGTCTGAACTCTTATTGTATATTAACATGTCTTTACAGGAATGTGCTGGTGCATCACATGAGGCTCTTACCAGACGTGCAGCAGCGTTTGTCATCAATGTCCGGGAACAATGCCACCTGTCCCAGGTATTAACCCACCATAACTATAAAGAGATTGTATGTTGACACCCTTTTCAATTCACCAGATTAATTACAACTTTAATTATATTATATAGTGACACATGCCTTTCGTGTAGAAGATCTGGGTTCAATTCCCACTGCGACACATCAACCAATGTGTCCCTGAGCAAGACACTTAACCCCTAGGCCGGTTACACACTGCACGCGTCGCGTGAGTGTGTCAGCTGCGTGGCGTGCCCGTTTATATTTCGGCTCCCATGTTAACAGGTTAGAGGTTACACACTGCCGGCGTGAGACGCGCGCCTGCTAGAAATAGAACCAACGCCTATTTTTCACGCAAGACGCAAGCGTGTTGGAAGCGTTTCCAGGCAAAATAGAAGAGGAAAATTTGTTTGTCATTTAGACACAAATGCATATTAATAAATGACATGTTTGAAAGTCTAGGTTTTGACATTAGTGTAGATATAAATGTAATACAAAATTTCAGAGAAAAGATTTTCAAACATTGCACCTGTCATACAGACCGAAATATTCTGTAACATATTTTGCAGTCAATACTGCCGACGTTGTCTTGCTTTAATCTAATCGGTAGGCTATATATAAATGGTAGGATAGGCTACTATAACAACGTAGTGTGTGTTCTGAGTGACGGTCCAACATCAGATAGGCTATATAGGCTCCTTACAGCTACACAAAGTTGTTAGAAACAGACAGCCCACTTACCCATTTTTCAAAGTTTGAATCTGTCGGCATTATGTCCCGACATCAGCCCTCCCTGTACCTAGCAGCAGGAGCAGCGCCGCGTCAGACACGCTTCTGGTGTGTAGGACACAGAAAAATCCACGCAGCTGAGACGCAACAGAAACGCCACGCTCTCGCGACGCGTGCAGTGTGTAACCGGCCCTAGTTGCTCCAGAGGCGTACGACCTCTGACATATATAGCAATTGTAAGTCGCTTTGGATAAAAGCGTCAGCTAAATGACATGTAATGTCATTTCAAAAGTAAATTTAAATGGGAAACATTAAGTAAATCTGGTCACACACTGCACCCTTTCTACATTTTAAAACTGTCAATTGTACATCTATGGGTCAGTTTATAATCAGTCCCATTGTCATAGCAACAACAGTACATTTTTGGAAAAGAAATACACAAAGAGCAAGACTTCTCCTTACCATCTATGTTTGCCCCGGTTTTATCAGTGCAAAGTGTATTGAGACTGAAACAGATGATTGAACAGCATCTCAAACAGTTTAAGCAACTGTTTCCTGAGAATAATGTAATTCCTAAGCAACATTACATGCTGCATCTCCCTGCTCAAATTCTTGCTCTGGGCCCTTTGATAAGGCATATGTGCATGAGATTTGAGTCAAAGCACTCTTTTTTTAAACAGTGGTCATCTAAATTGAACTTTAAAAATGTCTGTAAGTCACTTGTGAACCATAATCAGCTTTTTGAATGTGTTCAAAATGAAATGGGCACTGAGCACCCGATTTTTGTTCATGAGAGGGAATTGGGTTCTGTATCAGAAGTGACCAATATGGATTACATCACAGAAAAGACAAGAGATTTTTTGGGGATTGATGGCATACAACATGCAGTCAGTGTAAAGTGGCTGATTCTCAATGGTATCAAGTACATCCGTGAACAGTCTCTGATAATTGCTAATGCAAATGAGACAGTACCTGTTTTTGGACTTATAAAAAAACATGTATGTGATAGTTTATTGTATTGTTTTGAATATCACCTTTACGATACTCTAGGTTGGAATAGAGATCTTTTGGCATTTGAAGTTGCTGTACCTAATCTTGCACAGGCAACAGAGTTCCAAGATGCTGAAAAGCTAGTAGATTATACATCATATTATGCAGTCACTTTTAAAAACAATTTGTATGTTGTGACAAAATATAACCTTTGATGTAATTGCACTTAAAACTGGAAATTAATAACCATACTGTAAGTTTTGGAAGGTGTTTGGTGACTTGATACTGATGAAATGAGTTGCTACTGTTTTTAAATAACTGTAAATAAATGTGTTGTTGACACAACAGAAGTATTTGGAATAAATACAATATTGACTTAAAGTGTTATTTTAGTAGTTGTTACTGGGCAGTCTTGAAACCAGTCTCTAACAGCTATAAATCATCTTAAAATACCTCAAATGCTGTCTCTAACAGTCATTCTGCTTGATGTACATCAAACATAACTAACTTTAAGATATACTAACTAAGGAAGAAAAGAAAGGAAAAATATTCCTAAAATCTAAATTGTCTTACACAATCTGCTCTTGTCTGGTATATTATTCTCAAAATAAGATAGATAAGACCTTTTGGCTGGATATAAGATTGTATGTCTTGGTTAGAACAGGAGTTTTTGCAGTGAACTTTTCATCTTTAACGTCTTAAGATGGCACAGACCAAATTTGAAGTTGAACGGATGAAATCTCTAGGAGGAGTTCGTTAAAGTACGACATGTGGAAATGGCCAAAATCCCACTAATTTCGAACATTGAAATCAAAATGGCGGACTTCCTGTTGGGTTCATGGTATGGCTCTAATCTCGACATGTTACATATGTGTACCAAGTTTCGTGAGTCTACGTTAAACGCACAGCAGGGGCTCAATTTATTTAACTTTCTAGGGGGCTCTAGTGAGCCATTTTTGTGCGCCTATTCCTGAAACCCTTAAAATATGTAACATTTCGCCAGACTTGATGCGCCCGCCAATTTTGGTGAGTTTTTGAATATGTTAACCCCTTAAAAAAGCCAATTTACTTGCAGAAAATAATAATAATAATTCCTTCAGTTCCAATAGGGCCTTCGCCGCTGTCGGCTCTCGGGCCCTAATAATAATTCCTTCAGTTTCAATAGGACCTTCACCGCAGTCGGTGCTCGGGCCCTAATAATAATTCCTTCAGTTTCAATAGGGCCTTCGCCGCTGTCAGCGCTCGGGCCCCAATTAAAGCTGCAAGCAGCGATGGACCGGCCCTCGTGCCTCTGCGCGCGTCGGGGTTTCCGGCGTTCGCCCCGCTCCTTGCAACCGTGCATTTGCGCGGCACTCGAACACTGCAAATCGTCACCAATGAAAAGGGAACTCCCTGCCGAGTTCAACGATACTTCACACAAGACTCTACGTCATACAGTTCATTATCTGTGAAAATGGGCGTGGCTAAATCATAGGGGGCGGGCAAAACCATCACCAATGAAGAAGGAAGTCTCTGCTGAGTTCAATGATACCTCAAACAAAGTTCTACCTTAAACGGTTAAAATGTTATGAAAGGGGGCGTGGCTTAAGCATAGGGGCGGAGCAAACCATCACCAATGAAGAAGGAACTCTCTGCTGAGTTCAATGACACCTCACACAATACTCTCACAATACTCAGCGCTCGGGGCCCTAATAATAATTCCTTCAGTTCCAATAGGGCCTTCGCCGCTGTCGGCGCTCGGGCCCTAATTAAAGCGGCAAGCAGCGATGGACGGGCCCTCGCTCCTCTACGCACGCCGGGGATACCGGCGGGTCGCTGCTCCTTGCGACCGTGCCTTTTGTGCGGCACTCAGACACCGGCAAATCGTCACCAATGCAAAGGTAATTCCCTGCTGATTTCAATGATACCTCACACAAGACTCTACGTCATACAGTTCATTAGCTGTGAAAGGGGGCGTGGCCAAAGAATGGGGGTCTACCAATTAAAAAGACATTGATACCTCACATAAGACTCTACCTTAAATGGGTCACCAGTTATGAAAGGGCTTAAGCGTGGCTTAAGCATAGGGGGCGGGCATCAAAAACAAACTCTGCTGATATCAATGATACCTCACACAAGACTCTACCTTCTACCGTCGTCCGTCCGAGGAGCCATCGGCCTTCATTTGGGCCGACCCAACATGTTCAGTCGGAGACAGGGCAGTCAGGACTCACCCGGAAATGGCGAGCAGATGAGCCTCTCAAAATCTGACGAAAATCTTTTAAACTAACCTTTGTTGATCTGAAACGAAGACAGATTCAGAAACTGCATGGCCTATTTCTCGCTTAAAATGTTTTCAGAAACACGTTTCAGTGAACTATTTTAGTACAATATGAGATCGTATTCTGAACAAGCCGCCATGACAATCTGGCTGTGAATTTCCGGAGAGAAAAAACCATGTGACGCATTCGTCCATGAAACTTATAATGTAATGGCTACATGTGATACTGAGCCGCCCCCTCTACTTTAACCACGCCCACTTACTCAGGCCACACCCTCTTTTATATTTATATATTTGAACCGTTTAAGGTAGAGTATTGTGTGAGGTGTCATTGAACTCAGCAGAGACTTCCTTCTTCATTGATGATGGTTTGGTCCGCCCCCTATGCTATAGCCCCGCCCCCTTTCTCAACATTTGAACCGTTTAAGGTATACCCTTGTGTAAGGTAAAATTGAACTCAGCAGAGAGTTCCTTATTCATTAGTGATTGTTTGGCCCGCCCGTCTGCGCTTAGCCACGCCCCCTTTCATAATTGGTGACCCGTTTATGGTAGTCTTATGTGAGGTATCAATGAACTCTGCAGAGACTTCCTTATTCATTGATCATGGTTTGTCCACCCCCCCCCCCCTATGGTTAAGCCATGCCCCCTTTCCTAAATGATGACCCGTTTAGGGTAGAGACTTATGTGAGGTTTCAATGAACTTAGCAGAGACTTCCTTTTTTATTGGGCATGGTTTGACCCGCCCCCTAAGCTTTAGCCACGCCCCCTTTTATAACTAATGACCCGTTTGATGTAGACCTTTTGTATGAGGTATCATTGAACTCAGCAAATACTTCCTTCTTCATTGGTGATGGTTTGGCCTGCCCCCTATGTTTAAGCCACGCCCCCTTTCATAAATGCTGACCATCTAAAGTAGAGTCTTGTGTGAGGTATCATTAAACTCAACAGAGACTTCCTTTTTAATTTGTGATGGTTTGACCCGCCCCCTATGCTTTAGCCACGCCCCTTTTCACAGCTAATGAACCGTATTACGAAGAGTCTTGTGGGAGGTACAGCGGGGAGTTCCCTTTTCATTGGTGACGATTTGCGGTGTCTGAGTGCCGCACAAATGCACGGTTGCAATGAGCGGCGACCGCCGGTAACCCTGACGCGTGGGGGCCCGTGCATCGCTGCTTGCAGCTTTAATGGGGGCCCGAACGCCGACAGCGGCGAAGGCCCTATTGGAACTGAAGGAATTATTATTAGGGCCCGAGCACCGACAGCGGCGAAGGCCCTATTGGAACGGAAGGAATTATTATCAGGGCCCGAGCGCCGACAGCGGCGAAGGTCCTATTGGAACTGAAGGAATTATTATTAGGCCCCGAGCACCGACGGCGGCGAAGGCCCTATTGGAACTGAAGGAATTATTATTATTATTATTATTATTATTATTATTATTATTATTATTATTTTCTGCAATTAAATTGGCTTTTTGAGGGGCTTAACATATTCAAAAACTCACCAAAATTGGCGGACGCTTCAAGTCTGTTGAAAATTTACGTATTTTAAGGGTTTTGGGAACCCGCCCTCTATGGTTAAGCTACGCCCCCTTTCTCAACATTTTAACCGTTTAATGTGTAGGCCCATGTGTGAGGTATCATTGAATTCAGCAGAGTTTGTTTTTGATTTGTGATGGTTTGGCCTGCCCCCTATGCTTAAGCCACGCCCCCGTTCATAAATGTTGACACATCTAAGGTAGAGTCTTGTGTGAGGTATCATTGAACTCAGCAGAGAGTTTCTTTTTGATTGGTGATGGTTTGACCCGCCCCCTATGCTTTAGTCATGCCCCTTTTCACAGCTAATGACCCGTTTGATGTAGACTGTTGTATGAGGTATCATTGAACTCAGCAAAGACTTCCTTCTTCATTGGTGATGATTTACGGTGTCTCAGTGCCGCGCAAATGCACGGTTGCAAGAAGCGACGTCCTCCAGGAACGTCGATGCACGAGGGCCCGTCCATCGCTGCTTGCAGCTTTAATTATTATTATTATTATTATTATTATTATTATTATTATTATTTTCTGCAAGTAAATTGGCTTTTTGAGGGGCTTAACATATTCAAAAACTCACCAAAATTGGCAGGCGCATCAAGTCTGGCGAAAATTTACGTATTTTAAGGGTTTCGGGAACCCGCCCTCTATGGTTAAGCTACGCCCCCTTTCTCAACATTTGAACCCTTTAAGGTATACCCTTGTGTGAGGTATCATTGAACTCAGCAGAGAGTTCCTTATTCATTAGTGATTGTTTGCCCCCCCGCTCTGTGCTTAGCCACGCCCCCTTTCATAACTGGTGACCGGTTTAAGGTAGAGTCTTATGTGAGGTATTAATGAACTCAGCAGAGACTTTCTTCTTTATTGTTGATGGTTTGGCACGCCCCCTATGCTTAAGCCATGCGCCCTTTCATAACATTTTAACCGTTTAATGTGTACCCTTGTGTGAGGTATCAATGAACTCAGCAGAGTTCCTTATTCATTAGTGATTGTTTGGCCCGCCCCTCTGTGCTTACCCACGCCCCCTTTCATAACTGGTGACCCGTTTATGGTAGAGTCTTATGTGACGTATCAATGAACTCAGCAGAGACTTCCTTATTCATTGGTCATGGTTTGGTCCTCCCCCCTATGTTTAAGCCACGCCCCCTTTCCAAAATGATGACCCATTTAAGGTAGAGTCTTATGTAAGGTATCAATAAACTGTTGGTATACAGTTGAACCGTTTAAGGTAGTCCCTTGTGTGAGGTGTCCTTGAAATCAGCAGAGAGTTGCTTCTTCATTGGTGATGGTTTGACCCGCCCTCTATGCTTAAGCCACGCCCCCTTTCCAAAATGATGACCCATTTAGGGTAGAGTCTTATGTGAGGTTTCAATGAACTCAACATAGACTTCCTTTTTCATTGGTCATGGTTTGACCCAACCCCTAAGCTTTAGCCACGCCCCCTTTTATAACTAATGACCCATTTGATGTAGGCCCTTGTGTGAGGTATCATTGAACTCAGCAGAGAGTTTGTTTTTGATTTGTGATGGTTTGGCCTGCCCCCTATGCTTAAGCCATGCCCCTTTCATAACTCGTGACCGGTTTAAGGTAGAGTCTTATGTGAGGTATCAATGAACTCAGCAGAGACTCTTTTTTATTGGTGATGGTTTGGCACGCCCCCTATGCTTAAGCCATGCCCCCTTTCATAACATTTTAACCGTTTAAGGTAGACCCTTGTGTGAGGTATCATTGAACTCAGTAGATAGTTCCTTATTCATTGGTGATGGTTAGTAGTATACAGTGAGGAAAATACGTATTTGAACACCCTGCTATTTTGCAGGTTCTCCCACTTGGAAATCATGGAGGTGTCTGAAATTGTCATCGTAGGTGCATGTCCACTGTGAGAGACATAATCTAAAAACAAAAATCCAGAAATCACAATGTATGATTTTTTAACTATTTATTTGTATGAAACAGCTGCAAATAAGTATTTGAACACCTGTCTATCAGCTAGAACTCTGACCCTCAAAGACCTGTTAGTCTGCCTTTAAAATGTCCACCTCCACTCCATTTATTATCCTAAATTAGATGTACCTGTTTGATGTCGTTAGCTGCATAAAGACACCTGTCCACCCCATACAATCAGTAAGAATCCAACTACTAACATGGCCCAGACCAAAGAGCTG
>JAKRKW010000193.1:0-23550 GCA_023566125.1 Zingel zingel
TGCATTTTTTTGTGGGTTTTTTTGCATTTTTTGTGTTTTTTTGCATTTTTTTGTATTTTTTGTGGGTTTTTTTGCATTTTTTTTTTGCATTTTTTGTGGGTTTTTTTGCATTTTTTTGTGGGTTTTTTTGCATTTTTTTTTGCATTTTTTGTGGGTTTTTTTGCATTTTTTTTTGCATTTTTTGTGGGTTTTTTGGCATTTTTTTTGCATTTTTTGTGGGGTTTTTTGCATTTTTTTGTAGGTTTTTTTGCATTTTTTTGCATTTTTTGTGGGTTTTTTTGCATTTTTTTTGCATTTTTTGTGGGGTTTTTTGCATTTTTTGTGGGTTTTTTTGCATTTTTTTTGCATTTTTTTTTGCATTTTTTGTGGGGTTTTTTGCATTTTTTGTGGGTTTTTTTGCATTTTTTTTTGCATTTTTTTGTGGGTTTTTTTGCATTTTTTTTGTGGGTTTTTTTGCATTTTTTGTGGGTTTTTTTGCATTTTTTTTGCATTTTTTGTGGGTTTTTTTGCATTTTTTTTGCATTTTTTTGTGTTTTTTTTGCATTTTTTTGTGGGTTTTTTTGCAT
This sequence comes from Zingel zingel, assembly GCA_023566125.1. NCBI lineage: Eukaryota > Metazoa > Chordata > Actinopteri > Perciformes > Percidae > Zingel > Zingel zingel. The sequence continues at coordinate 567 of JAKRKW010000193.1, forward strand.
TTTTTGTAGGTTTTTTTGCATTTTTTTTGCATTTTTTGTGGGTTTTTTTGCATTTTTTTTGCATTTTTTTTGTATTTTTTGTGGGTTTTTTTGCATTTTTTTTTGCATTTTTTGTGGGTTTTTTTGCATTTTTTTGTGGGTTTTTTTTGCATTTTTTTTTGCATTTTTTGTGGGTTTTTTTTGCATTTTTTTTGCATTTTTTGTGGGTTTGTTGGCATTTTTTTTGCATTTTTTTTTGCATTTTTTGTGGGGTTTTTTGCATTTTTTGTGGGTTTTTTTGCATTTTTTGTGGGTTTTTTTGCATTTTTTTTGCATTTTTTGTGGGTTTTTTTGCATTTTTTTTGCATTTTTTTGTGTTTTTTTTGCATTTTTTTGTGGTTTTTTTTGCATTTTTTTGTGGGTTTTTTTGCATTTTTTTTGCATTTTTTGTGGGTTTTTTTGCATTTTTTTGCATTTTTTTTGTATTTTTTGTGGGTTTTTTTGCATTTTTTTTTGCATTTTTTTGTGTTTTTTTTGCATTTTTTTGTGGTTTTTTTTGCATTTTTTTGTGGGTTTTTTTGCATTTTTTTTGCATTTTTTGTGGGTTTTTTTGCATTTTTTTTGCATTTTTTTTGTATTTTTTGTGGGTTTTTTTGCATTTTTTTTTTGCATTTTTTGTGGGTTTTTTTGCATTTTTTTGTGGGTTTTTTTGCATTTTTTTGTGGGTTTTTTTTGCATTTTTTTTTGCATTTTTTGTGGGTTTTTTTGCATTTTTTTTGCATTTTTTTTGTATTTTTTGTGGGTTTTTTTGCATTTTTTTTTGCATTTTTTGTGGGTTTTTTTGCATTTTTTGTGGGTTTTTTGGCATTTTTTTTGCATTTTTTTTGCATTTTTTGTGGGGTTTTTTGCATTTTTTGTGGGTTTTTTTGCATTTTTTGTGGGTTTTTTTGCATTTTTTTTGCATTTTTTTGTGGTTTTTTTTGCATTTTTTTTGCATTTTTTTTGCATTTTTTTTGCATTTTTTTTGCATTTTTTGTGGGTTTTTTTGCATTTTTTTTTGCATTTTTTGTGGGTTTTTTTTGCATTTTTTTGTGGGTTTTTTTTGCATTTTTTTTGCATTTTTTGTGGGTTTTTTTGCATTTTTTTTTGCATTTTTTGTGGGTTTTTTTGCATTTTTTTGTGGGTTTTTTTTGCATTTTTTTTGCATTTTTTGTGGGTTTTTTTGCATTTTTTTTGCATTTTTTGTGGGGTTTTTTGCATTTTTTTTGCATTTTTTGTGGGTTTTTTTGCATTTTTTTTGCATTTTTTGTGGGTTTTTTTGCATATTTTTTGCATTTTTTGTGGGGTTTTTTGCATTTTTTGTGGGTTTTTTTGCATTTTTTTTGCATTTTTTTGTGGGTTTTTTTGCATTTTTTGTGGGTTTTTTTGCATTTTTTTTGCATTTTTTGTGGGTTTTTTTGCATTTTTTTTGCATTTTTTTGTGGTTTTTTTGCATTTTTTTGTGGGTTTTTTTGCATTTTTTTGTAGGTTTTTTTTTGCATTTTTTGTGGGTTTTTTTGCATTTTTTTTGCATTTTTTGTGGGGTTTTTTGCATTTTTTGTGGGTTTTTTTGCATTTTTTTTGCATTTTTTTTTGCATTTTTTTGTGGGTTTTTTTGCATTTTTTGTGGTTTTTTTGCATTTTTTGTGGGTTTTTTGCATTTTTTTTGCATTTTTTTTGCATTTTTTGTGGGGTTTTTTGCATTTTTTTTGCATTTTTTGTGGGGTTTTTTGCATTTTTTTGTGTTTTTTTTGCATTTTTTTTTGCATTTTTTTGTGGGTTTTTTTGCATTTTTTGTGTGTTTTTTTTGCATTTTTTGTGGGTTTTTTTGCATTTTTTTTGTGGTTTTTTTGCATTTTTTTGTGTTTTTTTGCATTTTTTTGCATTTTTTTTTGCATTTTTTTTTGCATTTTTTTGTGGGTTTTTTTGCATTTTTTGTGTGTTTTTTTTGCATTTTTTGTGGGTTTTTTTGCATTTTTTTGTGTTTTTTTGCATTTTTTTTTGCATTTTTTTTTGCATTTTTTTGCATTTTTTTTGCATTTTTATTGCATTTTTTTTGCATTTTTTTTGCATTTTTTGTGGGTTTTTTTTGCATTTTTTTGTGTTTTTTTGCATTTTTTTTGCATTTTTTTTGCATTTTTTTTGCATTTTTTTTTGCATTTTTTGTGGGTTTTTTTGCATTTTTTGTGGGTTTTTTGGCATTTTTTTTGCATTTTTTTTGCATTTTTTGTGGGGTTTTTTGCATTTTTTGTGGGTTTTTTTGCATTTTTTGTGGGTTTTTTTGCATTTTTTTTGCATTTTTTTTGCATTTTTTTGCATTTTTTTTGCATTTTTATTGCATTTTTTTTGCATTTTTTTTGCATTTTTTGTGGGTTTTTTTTGCATTTTTTTGTGTTTTTTTGCATTTTTTTTGCATTTTTTTTGCATTTTTTTGCATTTTTTTTGCATTTTTTGTGGTTTTTTTTGCATTTTTTTTGCATTTTTTGTGGGGTTTTTTGCATTTTTTTGTGTTTTTTTTGCATTTTTTTGTGGGTTTTTTTGCATTTTTTTGTGGGTTTTTTTTGCATTTTTTGTGGATTTTTTTTGCATTTTTTTTGCATTTTTTGTGGGGTTTTTTGCATTTTTTTTGCATTTTTTTTGCATTTTTTGTGGGGTTTTTTGCATTTTTTTGTGTTTTTTTTGCATTTTTTTTGTGGGTTTTTTTTGCATTTTTTTGCATTTTTTTGTGTTTTTTTTGCATTTTTTTGTGGGTTTTTTTTGCATTTTTTGTGGTTTTTTTTGCATTTTTTGTGGGTTTTTTTGCATTTTTTTTGCATTTTTTTTGCATTTTTTGTGGGGTTTTTTGCATTTTTTTTGCATTTTTTGTGGGGTTTTTTGCATTTTTTTGTGTTTTTTTTGCATTTTTTTTTGCATTTTTTTGTGGGTTTTTTTGCATTTTTTGTGTGTTTTTTTTGCATTTTTTTGTGGGTTTTTTTGCATTTTTTTTGTGTTTTTTTTGCATTTTTTTGTGTTTTTTTGCATTTTTTTTTTTAATTTTTTTGTGGGTTTTTTTTGCATTTTTTTTGCATTTTTTGTGGGTTTTTTTGCATTTTTTTTGCATTTTTTTTGCATTTTTTGTGGGGTTTTTTGCATTTTTTTTGCATTTTTTTTTTGCATTTTTTTTGCATTTTTTTTGCATTTTTTTTGCATTTTTTGTGGGTTTTTTTGTGGGTTTTTTTGCATTTTTTTTGCATTTTTTTTGCATTTTTTTTGCATTTTTTGTGTGTTTTTTTTGCATTTTTTTGTGGGTTTTTTTGCATTTTTTTGTGTGTTTTTTTTGCATTTTTTTGTGTTTTTTTTGCATTTTTTTTTTGCATTTTTTTGTGGGTTTTTTTTGCATTTTTTTTGCATTTTTTGTGGGTTTTTTTGCATTTTTTTTGCATTTTTTTTGCATTTTTTGTGGGGTTTTTTGCATTTTTTTTGCATTTTTTTTTGCATTTTTTTTGCATTTTTTTTGCATTTTTTTTGCATTTTTTGTGGGTTTTTTTGTGGGTTTTTTTGCATTTTTTTTGCATTTTTTTGCATTTTTTTTGCATTTTTTGTGGGTTTTTTTGCATTTTTTTGCATTTTTTTGTGTTTTTTTTGCATTTTTTTGTGGGTTTTTTTGCATTTTTTTGCATTTTTTTGTGTTTTTTTTGCATTTTTTTGTGGGTTTTTTTGCATTTTTTGTGGTTTTTTTTGCATTTTTTGTGGGTTTTTTTGCATTTTTTTTGCATTTTTTTTGCATTTTTTGTGGGGTTTTTTGCATTTTTTTGTGTTTTTTTTGCATTTTTTTTTGCATTTTTTTGTGGGTTTTTTTGCATTTTTTGTGTGTTTTTTTTTGCATTTTTTTGTGGGTTTTTTTGCATTTTTTTTGTGTTTTTTTTGCATTTTTTTGTGTTTTTTTGCATTTTTTTTTTAATTTTTTTGTGGGTTTTTTTGCATTTTTTTTGCATTTTTTGTGGGTTTTTTTGCATTTTTTTTGCATTTTTTGTGGGGTTTTTTGCATTTTTTTGTGGGTTTTTTTGCATTTTTTTTGCATTTTTTTGTGGGTTTTTTTGCATTTTTTTTGCATTTTTTTGTGTTTTTTTTGCATTTTTTTGTGGGTTTTTTTGCATTTTTTTGTGGGTTTTTTTGCATTTTTTTGCATTTTTTGTGGGTTTTTTTGCATTTTTTTTTGCATTTTTTTTGCATTTTTTTTGTGTTTTTTTTGCATTTTTTTGTGGGTTTTTTTGCATTTTTTTTGTTTTTTTGCATTTTTTTTGCATTTTTTTTGGGGTTTTTTTGCATTTTTTTGTGGGTTTTTTTGCATTTTTTTTGCATTTTTTTGTGGGTTTTTTTGCATTTTTTTGTGGGTTTTTTTGCATTTTTTGTGGGTTTTTTTGCATTTTTTTTGCATTTTTTGTGGGTTTTTTTGCATTTTTTTACATTTTTTTTGCATTTTTTTTGCATTTTTTGTGGGTTTTTTTGCATTTTTTTTGCATTTTTTGTGGGTTTTTTTGCATTTTTTTTGCATTTTTTGTGGGGTTTTTTGCATTTTTTGTGGGTTTTTTTGCATTTTTTTTGCATTTTTTTGTGGGTTTTTTTGCATTTTTTGTGGGTTTTTTTGCATTTTTTTTGCATTTTTTTGTGGGTTTTTTTTGCATTTTTTTTGCATTTTTTTGTGTTTTTTTGCATTTTTTTGTGGGTTTTTTTGCATTTTTTTGTAGGTTTTTTTGCATTTTTTTGCATTTTTTGTGGGTTTTTTTGCATTTTTTTGTGGGTTTTTTTGCATTTTTTGTGGTTTTTTTTGCATTTTTTGTGGGTTTTTTTGCATTTTTTTTGCATTTTTTTTGCATTTTTTGTGGGGTTTTTTGCATTTTTTTTGCATTTTTCTTTGTATTTTTTGTGGGTTTTTTTGCATTTTTTTTTGCATTTTTTGTGGGTTTTTTTGCATTTTTTTTGCATTTTTTGTGGGGTTTTTTGCATTTTTTGTGGGTTTTTTTGCATTTTTTTTGCATTTTTTTGTGGGTTTTTTTGCATTTTTTTTGCATTTTTTTGTGTTTTTTTGCATTTTTTTGTGGGTTTTTTTGCATTTTTTTGTAGGTTTTTTTGCATTTTTTTGCATTTTTTGTGGGTTTTTTTGCATTTTTTTTGCATTTTTTGTGGGTTTTTTTGCATTTTTTTTGCATTTTTTTTGTGTTTTTTTTGCATTTTTTTGTGGGTTTTTTTGCATTTTTTTTGTTTTTTTGCATTTTTTTTGCATTTTTTTTGGGGTTTTTTTGCATTTTTTTGTGGGTTTTTTTTGCATTTTTTTTGCATTTTTTTGTGGGTTTTTTTGCATTTTTTTGTGGGTTTTTTTGCATTTTTTGTGGGTTTTTTTGCATTTTTTTACATTTTTTTTGCATTTTTTTTGCATTTTTTGTGGGTTTTTTTGCATTTTTTTTGCATTTTTTGTGGGTTTTTTTGCATTTTTTTTGCATTTTTTGTGGGGTTTTTTGCATTTTTTGTGGGTTTTTTTGCATTTTTTTTGCATTTTTTTGTGTGGTTTTTTTGCATTTTTTGTGGGTTTTTTTGCATTTTTTTTGCATTTTTTTGTGGGTTTTTTTGCATTTTTTTTGCATTTTTTTGTGTTTTTTTGCATTTTTTTGTGGGTTTTTTTGCATTTTTTTTGCATTTTTTGTGGGTTTTTTTGCATTTTTTTTGCATTTTTTTTGTATTTTTTGTGGGTTTTTTTTGCATTTTTTTTTGCATTTTTTGTGGGTTTTTTTGCATTTTTTTTGCATTTTTTGTGGGGTTTTTTGCATTTTTTGTGGGTTTTTTTGCATTTTTTTTGCATTTTTTTGTGGGTTTTTTTGCATTTTTTTTGCATTTTTTTGTGTTTTTTTGCATTTTTTTGTGGGTTTTTTTGCATTTTTTTGTAGGTTTTTTTGCATTTTTTTGCATTTTTTGTGGGTTTTTTTGCATTTTTTTTGCATTTTTTGTGGGTTTTTTTGCATTTTTTTTGCATTTTTTTTGTGTTTTTTTTGCATTTTTTTGTGGGTTTTTTTTGCATTTTTTTTGTTTTTTTGCATTTTTTTTGCATTTTTTTTGGGGTTTTTTTTGCATTTTTTTGTGGGTTTTTTTGCATTTTTTTTGCATTTTTTTGTGGGTTTTTTTGCATTTTTTTGTGGGTTTTTTTGCATTTTTTGTGGGTTTTTTTGCATTTTTTTTGCATTTTTTGTGGGTTTTTTTGCATTTTTTTACATTTTTTTTGCATTTTTTTTGCATTTTTTGTGGGTTTTTTTGCATTTTTTTTGCATTTTTTGTGGGTTTTTTTGCATTTTTTTTGCATTTTTTGTGGGGTTTTTTGCATTTTTTGTGGGTTTTTTTGCATTTTTTTTGCATTTTTTTGTGGGTTTTTTTGCATTTTTTGTGGGTTTTTTTGCATTTTTTTTGCATTTTTTTGTGGGTTTTTTTGCATTTTTTTTGCATTTTTTTGTGTTTTTTTGCATTTTTTTGTAGGTTTTTTTGCATTTTTTTGCATTTTTTGTGGGTTTTTTTGCATTTTTTTTGCATTTTTTGCATTTTTTGTGGGTTTTTTTGCATTTTTTTTTGCATTTTTTTTGTGTTTTTTTTGCATTTTTTTGTGGGTTTTTTTTGCATTTTTTTTGTTTTTTTGCATTTTTTTTGCATTTTTTTGCATTTTTTTTGCATTTTTTTTGCATTTTTTGTGGGTTTTTTTTGCATTTTTTTTGCATTTTTTGTGGGTTTTTTTGCATTTTTTTTGCATTTTTTGTGGGTTTTTTTGCATTTTTTTTGCATTTTTTTTGCATTTTTTGTGGGGTTTTTGCATTTTTTGTGGGTTTTTTTGCATTTTTTTTGCATTTTTTTGTGGGTTTTTTTGCATTTTTTGTGGGTTTTTTTGCATTTTTTGTGGGTTTTTTTGCATTTTTTTTGCATTTTTTGTGGGTTTTTTTGCATTTTCTTTGCATTTTTTTGTGTTTTTTTTGCATTTTTTTGTGGGTTTTTTTGCATTTTTTTGTGGGTTTTTTTGCATTTTTTTTGCATTTTTTGTGGTTTTTTTGCATTTTTTTTGCATTTTTTTTTGCATTTTTTGTGGGTTTTTTTGCATTTTTTTTTGCATTTTTTGTGGTTTTTTTTGCATTTTTTTTTGCATTTTTTGTGGGTTTTTTTGCATTTTTTGTGGGTTTTTTGGCATTTTTTTTTGCATTTTTTTTGCATTTTTTGTGGGGTTTTTTGCATTTTTTGTGGGTTTTTTTGCATTTTTTGTGGGTTTTTTTGCATTTTTTTTGCATTTTTTTGTGGGTTTTTTTGCATTTTTTTTGCATTTTTTTTGCATTTTTTTTGCATTTTTTTTGCATTTTTTTTGCATTTTTTGTGGGTTTTTTTGCATTTTTTTTTGCATTTTTTGTGGGTTTTTTTGCATTTTTTTGTGGGTTTTTTTTGCATTTTTTTTGCATTTTTTGTGGGTTTTTTTGCATTTTTTTTTTTGCATTTTTTGTGGGTTTTTTTGCATTTTTTTGTGGGTTTTTTTTGCATTTTTTTTGCATTTTTTGTGGGTTTTTTTGCATTTTTTTTTGCATTTTTTGTGGGGTTTTTTGCATTTTTTTTGCATTTTTTGTGGGTTTTTTTGCATTTTTTTACATTTTTTTTGCATTTTTTTTGCATTTTTTGTGGGTTTTTTTGCATTTTTTTTGCATTTTTTGTGGGTTTTTTTGCATTTTTTTTACATTTTTTTTGCATTTTTTTTGCATTTTTTGTGGGTTTTTTTGCATTTTTTTTGCATTTTTTGTGGGTTTTTTTGCATATTTTTTGCATTTTTTGTGGGGTTTTTTGCATTTTTTGTGGGTTTTTTTGCATTTTTTTTGCATTTTTTTGTGGGGTTTTTTGCATTTTTTGTGGGTTTTTTTGCATTTTTTTTGCATTTTTTTGTGGGTTTTTTTGCATTTTTTTTGCATTTTTTTGTGTTTTTTTGCATTTTTTTGTGGGTTTTTTTGCATTTTTTTGTAGGTTTTTTTGCATTTTTTTGCATTTTTTGTGGGTTTTTTTGCATTTTTTTTGCATTTTTTGTGGGTTTTTTGGCATTTTTTTTGCATTTTTTTTGCATTTTTTGTGGGGTTTTTTGCATTTTTTGTGGGTTTTTTTGCATTTTTTTGTGGGTTTTTTTGCATTTTTTTTGCATTTTTTGTGGGTTTTTTTGCATTTTTTTTTTGCATTTTTTTTGTGTTTTTTTTGCATTTTTTGTGGTTTTTTTGCATTTTTTTGTGGGTTTTTTTGCATTTTTTTTGCATTTTTTGTGGGTTTTTTTGCATTTTTTTTGCATTTTTTTTGTATTTTTTGTGGGTTTTTTTGCATTTTTTTTTGCATTTTTTGTGGTTTTTTTGCATTTTTTTGTGGGTTTTTTTGCATTTTTTTGTGGGTTTTTTTGCATTTTTTTTGCATTTTTTGTGGGTTTTTTGCATTTTTTTTGCATTTTTTTTGTATTTTTTGTGGGTTTTTTTGCATTTTTTTGTGGGTTTTTTTGCATTTTTTTTGCATTTTTTGTGGGTTTTTTTGCATTTTTTTTTGCATATTTTTTGCATTTTTTTGTGGTTTTTTTTTGCATTTTTTTTGCATTTTTTTGTGTTTTTTTGCATTTTTTTGTGGTTTTTTTGCATTTTTTTTGCATTTTTTTGTGTTTTTTTGCATTTTTTTGTGGGTTTTTTTGCATTTTTTTGTAGGTTTTTTTGCATTTTTTTGCATTTTTTGTGGGTTTTTTTGCATTTTTTTTGCATTTTTTGTGGGGTTTTTTGCATTTTTTGTGGGTTTTTTTGCATTTTTTTTGCATTTTTTTGCATTTTTTGTGGGTTTTTTGCATTTTTTTTGCATTTTTTGTGGGGTTTTTTGCATTTTTTGTGGGTTTTTTTGCATTTTTTTTGCATTTTTTTTGCATTTTTTGTGGGGTTTTTTGCATTTTTTGTGGGTTTTTTTGCATTTTTTTTTGCATTTTTTTGTGGGTTTTTTTGCATTTTTTTGTGGGTTTTTTTGCATTTTTTGTGGTTTTTTTTGCATTTTTTTTGCATTTTTTGTGGGTTTTTTTGCATTTTTTTTGCATTTTTTTTGCATTTTTTTGTGTTTTTTTTGCATTTTTTTGTGGGTTTTTTTGCATTTTTTGTGGGTTTTTTTGCATTTTTTTTGCATTTTTTGTGGGTTTTTTTGCATTTTTTTTGCATTTTTTTTGTATTTTTTGTGGGTTTTTTTGCATTTTTTTTTGCATTTTTTGTGGGTTTTTTTGCATTTTTTTGTGGGTTTTTTTGCATTTTTTTTTGCATTTTTTGTGGGTTTTTTTGCATTTTTTTTTGCATTTTTTGTGGGTTTTTTGGCATTTTTTTTGCATTTTTTGTGGGGTTTTTTTGCATTTTTTTGTAGGTTTTTTTGCATTTTTTTGCATTTTTTGTGGGTTTTTTTGCAATTTTTTTGCATTTTTTGTGGGGTTTTTTGCATTTTTTGTGGGTTTTTTTGCATTTTTTTTGCATTTTTTTTGCATTTTTTGTGGGGTTTTTTGCATTTTTTGTGGGTTTTTTTGCATTTTTTTTTGCATTTTTTTGTGGGTTTTTTTGCATTTTTTTGTGGGTTTTTTTGCATTTTTTGTGGGTTTTTTTGCATTTTTTTTGCATTTTTTGTGGGTTTTTTTGCATTTTTTTTGCATTTTTTTGTGTTTTTTTTGCATTTTTTTGTGGGTTTTTTTGCATTTTTTGTAGGTTTTTTTGCATTTTTTTTGCATTTTTTGTGGGTTTTTTTGCATTTTTTTTGCATTTTTTTTGTATTTTTTGTGGGTTTTTTTGCATTTTTTTTTGCATTTTTTGTGGGTTTTTTTGCATTTTTTTGTGGGTTTTTTTGCATTTTTTTTTGCATTTTTTGTGGGTTTTTTTGCATTTTTTTTGCATTTTTTGTGGGTTTGTTGGCATTTTTTTTGCATTTTTTTGCATTTTTTGTGGGGTTTTTTGCATTTTTTGTGGGTTTTTTGCATTTTTTGTGGGTTTTTTTGCATTTTTTTTGCATTTTTTGTGGGTTTTTTTGCATTTTTTTTGCATTTTTTTGTGTTTTTTTTGCATTTTTTTGTGGTTTTTTTTGCATTTTTTTGTGGGTTTTTTTTGCATTTTTTTGCATTTTTTGTGGGTTTTTTTGCATTTTTTTTGCATTTTTTTTGTATTTTTTGTGGGTTTTTTTGCATTTTTTTTTTGCATTTTTTGTGGGTTTTTTTGCATTTTTTTGTGGGTTTTTTTGCATTTTTTTGTGGGTTTTTTTGCATTTTTTTTGCATTTTTTGTGGGTTTTTTTGCATTTTTTTTGCATTTTTTTTGTATTTTTTGTGGGTTTTTTTGCATTTTTTTTTGCATTTTTTGTGGGTTTTTTTGCATTTTTTGTGGGTTTTTTGGCATTTTTTTTGCATTTTTTTTGCATTTTTTGTGGGGTTTTTTGCATTTTTTGTGGGTTTTTTTGCATTTTTTGTGGGTTTTTTTGCATTTTTTTTGCATTTTTTTGTGGTTTTTTTTGCATTTTTTTTGCATTTTTTTTGCATTTTTTTTGCATTTTTTTTGCATTTTTTGTGGGTTTTTTGCATTTTTTTTTGCATTTTTTGTGGGTTTTTTTGCATTTTTTTTGTGGGTTTTTTTTGCATTTTTTTTGCATTTTTTGTGGGTTTTTTTGCATTTTTTTTTGCATTTTTTGTGGGTTTTTTTGCATTTTTTTGTGGGTTTTTTTTGCATTTTTTTTTGCATTTTTTGTGGGTTTTTTTGCATTTTTTTTGCATTTTTTGTGGGGTTTTTTGCATTTTTTTTGCATTTTTTGTGGGTTTTTTTGCATTTTTTTACATTTTTTTTGCATTTTTTTTGCATTTTTTGTGGGTTTTTTTGCATTTTTTTTGCATTTTTTGTGGTTTTTTTTGCATTTTTTTACATTTTTTTTGCATTTTTTTTGCATTTTTTGTGGGTTTTTTTGCATTTTTTTTGCATTTTTTGTGGGTTTTTTTGCATATTTTTTGCATTTTTTGTGGGGTTTTTTGCATTTTTTGTGGGTTTTTTTGCATTTTTTTTGCATTTTTTTGTGGGTTTTTTTGCATTTTTTGTGGGTTTTTTTGCATTTTTTTTGCATTTTTTTGTGGGTTTTTTTTGCATTTTTTTTGCATTTTTTTGTGTTTTTTTGCATTTTTTTGTGGGTTTTTTTGCATTTTTTTGTAGGTTTTTTTGCATTTTTTTGCATTTTTTGTGGGTTTTTTTGCATTTTTTTTGCATTTTTTGTGGGGTTTTTTGCATTTTTTGTGGGTTTTTTTGCATTTTTTTTGCATTTTTTTTGCATTTTTTTGTGGGTTTTTTTGCATTTTTTGTGGTTTTTTTTGCATTTTTTGTGGGTTTTTTTGCATTTTTTTTGCATTTTTTTTGCATTTTTTGTGGGGTTTTTTGCATTTTTTTTGCATTTTTTGTGGGGTTTTTTGCATTTTTTTGTGTTTTTTTGCATTTTTTTTTGCATTTTTTTGTGGGTTTTTTTGCATTTTTTGTGTGTTTTTTTTGCATTTTTTGTGGGTTTTTTTTGCATTTTTTTTGTGTTTTTTTTGCATTTTTTTGTGTTTTTTTGCATTTTTTTTTTAATTTTTTTGTGGTTTTTTTGCATTTTTTTTTGCATTTTTTGTGGTTTTTTTTGCATTTTTTTTGCATTTTTTGTGGGGTTTTTTGCATTTTTTTGTGGGTTTTTTTGCATTTTTTTTTGCATTTTTTTGTGGGTTTTTTTGCATTTTTTTTGCATTTTTTTTGCATTTTTTGTGGGTTTTTTTGCATTTTTTTGTGTTTTTTTGCATTTTTTTTTGCATTTTTTTTGCATTTTTTTGCATTTTTTTTGCATTTTTATTGCATTTTTTTTTGCATTTTTTTGCATTTTTTTTTGAATTTTTTTGTGGGTTTTTTTTGCATTTTTTTTTGCATTTTTTGCATTTTTTGTGGGTTTTTTTGCATTTTTTTTTTGCATTTTTTGTGGGTTTTTTTGCATTTTTTTTGCATTTTTTCTGTGTTTTTTTGCATTTTTTTTGCATTTTTTGTGGGGTTTTTTGCATTTTTTTTGCATTTTTTTGCATTTTTTGTGTTTTTTTTTGCATTTTTTTTGCATTTTTTTTGCATTTTTTTTTGAATTTTTTTGTGGGTTTTTTTGCATTTTTTTTTGCATTTTTTGCATTTTTTGTGGGGTTTTTTGCATTTTTTTTGCATTTTTTTTGCATTTTTTGTGGGTTTTTTTGCATTTTTTTGTGTTTTTTTGCATTTTTTTTTGCATTTTTTTTGCATTTTTTTGCATTTTTTTTGCATTTTTATTGCATTTTTTTTGCATTTTTTTTTGCATTTTTTGTGGGTTTTTTTTGCATTTTTTTGTGTTTTTTTGCATTTTTTTTGCATTTTTTTTGCATTTTTTTGCATTTTTTTTGCATTTTTTGTGTTTTTTTTTGCATTTTTTTTGCATTTTTTGTGGGGTTTTTTGCATTTTTTTGTGTTTTTTTTGCATTTTTTTGTGGGTTTTTTTGCATTTTTTGTGGGGTTTTTTTTGCATTTTTTGTGGATTTTTTTGCATTTTTTTTGCATTTTTTTTGCATTTTTTGTGGGGTTTTTTGCATTTTTTTTGCATTTTTTTTTGCATTTTTTGTGGGGTTTTTTGCATTTTTTTGTGTTTTTTTTGCATTTTTTTGTGGGTTTTTTTGCATTTTTTTGCATTTTTTTGTGTTTTTTTTGCATTTTTTGTTTATTTTTTTGCATTTTTTGTGGTTTTTTTTTGCATTTTTTGTGGGTTTTTTTGCATTTTTTTTGCATTTTTTTTGCATTTTTTGTGGGTTTTTTTTGCATTTTTTTTGCATTTTTTGTGGGGTTTTTTGCATTTTTTTGTGTTTTTTTTGCATTTTTTTTTGCATTTTTTTGTGGGTTTTTTTGCATTTTTTGTGTGTTTTTTTTGCATTTTTTTGTGGGTTTTTTTGCATTTTTTTTGTGTTTTTTTTGCATTTTTTTGTGTTTTTTTGCATTTTTTTTTTAATTTTTTTGTGGGTTTTTTTTGCATTTTTTTTGCATTTTTTGTGGGTTTTTTTGTTTTTTTTTGCAATTTTTTTTTTGCATTTTTTTTGCATTTTTTTGCATTTTTTTTGCATTTTTTGTGGTTTTTTTTGTGGGTTTTTTTGCATTTTTTTTGCATTTTTTTGCATTTTTTTTTTGCATTTTTTGTGTGTTTTTTTTGCATTTTTTTGTGGGTTTTTTTTGCATTTTTTTTGTGTTTTTTTTGCATTTTTTTGTGTTTTTTTGCATTTTTTTTTGCATTTTTTTGTGGGGTTTTTTTTGCATTTTTTTTGCATTTTTTGTGGGTTTTTTTGCATTTTTTTTGCATTTTTTTTGCATTTTTTGTGGGGTTTTTTGCATTTTTTTTGCATTTTTTTTTGCATTTTTTTTTGCATTTTTTTTGCATTTTTTTTTGCATTTTTTGTGGGTTTTTTTTGTGGGTTTTTTTGCATTTTTTTTGCATTTTTTTGCAATTTTTTTTTGCATTTTTTGTGGTTTTTTTGCATTTTTTTGCATTTTTTTGTGTTTTTTTTGCATTTTTTTGTGGGTTTTTTTGCATTTTTTTGCATTTTTTTGTGTTTTTTTTGCATTTTTTTGTGGGTTTTTTTGCATTTTTTGTGGTTTTTTTTTGCATTTTTTTGTGGGTTTTTTTGCATTTTTTTTGCATTTTTTTTGCATTTTTTGTGGGGTTTTTTGCATTTTTTTGTGTTTTTTTTGCATTTTTTTTTGCATTTTTTTTGTGGGTTTTTTTGCATTTTTTGTGTGTTTTTTTTTGCATTTTTTTGTGGGTTTTTTTGCATTTTTTTTGTGTTTTTTTTGCATTTTTTTGTGTTTTTTTGCATTTTTTTTTTAATTTTTTTGTGGGTTTTTTTGCAATTTTTTTTTGCATTTTTTGTGGGTTTTTTTGCATTTTTTTTGCATTTTTTGTGGGGTTTTTTGCATTTTTTTGTGGGTTTTTTTGCATTTTTTTTGCATTTTTTTTGTGGGTTTTTTTGCATTTTTTTTGCATTTTTTTGTGTTTTTTTTGCATTTTTTTGTGGGTTTTTTTGCATTTTTTTGTGGTTTTTTTGCATTTTTTTGCATTTTTTGTGGGTTTTTTTTGCATTTTTTTTGCATTTTTTTGTGGGTTTTTTTGCATTTTTTTTGCATTTTTTTTGCATTTTTTGTGGGGTTTTTTGCATTTTTTTTGCATTTTTTTTTGCATTTTTTTTGCATTTTTTTTGCATTTTTTTTGCATTTTTTGTGGGTTTTTTTGCATTTTTTTTGCATTTTTTGTGGGTTTTTTTGCATTTTTTTGCATTTTTTGTGGGGTTTTTTTGCATTTTTTTTGCATTTTTTGTGGGGTTTTTTGCATTTTTTTGTGGGTTTTTTTGCATTTTTTTTTGCATTTTTTTGTGGGTTTTTTTGCATTTTTTTTTGCATTTTTTGTGGGTTTTTTTGCATTTTTTTGTGGGTTTTTTTTGCATTTTTTTTGCATTTTTTGTGGGTTTTTTTGCATTTTTTTTGCATTTTTTTTGCATTTTTTGTGGGGTTTTTTGCATTTTTTTTGCATTTTTTTTTGCATTTTTTTTGCATTTTTTTTGCATTTTTTTTGCATTTTTTTGGGTTTTTTTTGTGGGTTTTTTTGCATTTTTTTTGCATTTTTTTGCATTTTTTTTGCATTTTTTGTGGGTTTTTTTTGCATTTTTTTTGCATTTTTTTGTGGGGTTTTTTGCATTTTTTTGTGGGTTTTTTTGCATTTTTTTGTGGGTTTTTTTTGCATTTTTTGTGGGTTTTTTTGCATTTTTTTTTGCATTTTTTGTGGGTTTTTTTGCATTTTTTTGCATTTTTTTTGCATTTTTTTTGCATTTTTTGTGGGTTTTTTTGCATTTTTTTTGCATTTTTTGTGGGTTTTTTTGCATTTTTTTTGCATTTTTTGTGGGTTTTTTTGCATTTTTTGTGGGTTTTTTTGCATTTTTTTTTGCATTTTTTTGTGGTTTTTTTGCATTTTTTGTGGGTTTTTTTGCATTTTTTTTGCATTTTTTTGTGGGTTTTTTTGCATTTTTTTTGCATTTTTTTGTGTTTTTTTGCATTTTTTTGTGGGTTTTTTTGCATTTTTTTGTAGGTTTTTTTGCATTTTTTTGCATTTTTTGTGGGTTTTTTTGCATTTTTTTTTGCATTTTTTGTGGGGTTTTTTGCATTTTTTGTGGGTTTTTTTGCATTTTTTTTGCATTTTTTTTGTGTTTTTTTTGCATTTTTTTTGTGGGTTTTTTTTGCATTTTTTTTGTTTTTTTGCATTTTTTTTGCATTTTTTTTTGCATTTTTTTTGCATTTTTTTTGCATTTTTTGTGGGTTTTTTTTGCATTTTTTTTGCATTTTTTGTGTTTTTTTTGCATTTTTTTGCATTTTTTGTGGGTTTTTTTGCATTTTTTTTGCATTTTTTTTTGCATTTTTTGTGGGTTTTTTTGCATTTTTTTGTGGGTTTTTTTGCATTTTTTTTGCATTTTTTTGTGGGTTTTTTTTGCATTTTTTTGTGGGTTTTTTTTGCATTTTTTGTGGGTTTTTTTGCATTTTTTTGCATTTTTTTTGCATTTTTTTTTGAATTTTTTTGTGGGTTTTTTTGCATTTTTTTTTGCATTTTTTGCATTTTTTGTGGGGTTTTTTGCATTTTTTTTGCATTTTTTTTGCATTTTTTTGTGGGTTTTTTTGCATTTTTTTGTGTTTTTTTGCATTTTTTTTTGCATTTTTTTTGCATTTTTTTGCATTTTTTTTGCATTTTTTTTGCATTTTTTTTTTAATTTTTTTGTGGGTTTTTTTTGCATTTTTTTTGCATTTTTTGTGGGTTTTTTTGCATTTTTTTTGCATTTTTTGTTGGGGTTTTTTGCATTTTTTTGTGGGTTTTTTTGCATTTTTTTTGCATTTTTTTGTGGGTTTTTTTGCATTTTTTTTGCATTTTTTTGTGTTTTTTTTTGCATTTTTTTGTGGGTTTTTTTGCATTTTTTTGTGGGTTTTTTTGCATTTTTTTGCATTTTTTGTGGGTTTTTTTTTGCATTTTTTTTGCATTTTTTTTGCATTTTTTGTGGGTTTTTTTGCATTTTTTTTTGCATTTTTTGTGGGTTTTTTTTTGCATTTTTTTGTGGTTTTTTTTTGCATTTTTTTTGCATTTTTTGTGGGTTTTTTTGCATTTTTTTTGCATTTTTTTTGCATTTTTTGTGGGGTTTTTTGCATTTTTTTTTGCATTTTTTTTTGCATTTTTTTTGCATTTTTTTTGCATTTTTTTTGCATTTTTTGTGGGTTTTTTTGCATTTTTTTTGCATTTTTTGTGGGTTTTTTTGCATTTTTTTGCATTTTTTGTGGGGTTTTTTTGCATTTTTTTTTGCATTTTTTTTGCATTTTTTGTGGGGTGTTTTTGCATTTTTTTTGTGGGTTTTTTTGCATTTTTTTTGCATTTTTTTGTGGGTTTTTTTTTGCATTTTTTTTTGTCATTTTTTGTGGGTTTTTTTTGCATTTTTTTGTGGGTTTTTTTTGCATTTTTTTTGCATTTTTTGTGGGTTTTTTTGCATTTTTTTTGCATTTTTTTTGCATTTTTTGTGGGGGTTTTTTGCATTTTTTTTTGCATTTTTTTTTGCATTTTTTTTGCATTTTTTTTGCATTTTTTTTGCATTTTTTTGTGGGTTTTTTTGTGGGTTTTTTTGCATTTTTTTTTGCATTTTTTTGCATTTTTTTTTGCATTTTTTGTGGGTTTTTTTTGCATTTTTTTTGCATTTTTTGTGGGGTTTTTTGCATTTTTTTGTGGGTTTTTTTGCATTTTTTTTTGCATTTTTTGTGGGGTTTTTTGCATTTTTTTTGCATTTTTTGTGGGGTTTTTTGCATTTTTTTGTGGGTTTTTTTGCATTTTTTTTTGCATTTTTTTTGTGGGTTTTTTTGCATTTTTTTTGCATTTTTTTGTGTTTTTTTTGCATTTTTTTGTGGGTTTTTTTGCATTTTTTTGTGGGTTTTTTTGCATTTTTTTGCATTTTTTGTGGGTTTTTTTGCATTTTTTTTGCATTTTTTTTGCATTTTTTGTGGGTTTTTTTGCATTTTTTTTTGCATTTTTTGTGGGTTTTTTGCATTTTTTTGTGGTTTTTTTTTGCATTTTTTTTTGCATTTTTTGTGGGTTTTTTTGCATTTTTTTTGCATTTTTTTTGCATTTTTTGTGGGGTTTTTTGCATTTTTTTTGCATTTTTTTTTGCATTTTTTTTGCATTTTTTTGCATTTTTTTTTGCATTTTTTGTGGGTTTTTTTGCATTTTTTTTGCATTTTTTGTGGGTTTTTTTGCATTTTTTGCATTTTTTGTGGGGTTTTTTTGCATTTTTTTTGCATTTTTTTTGCATTTTTTGTGGGGTTTTTTGCATTTTTTTGTGGGTTTTTTTGCATTTTTTTTGCATTTTTTTGTGGGTTTTTTTGCATTTTTTTTTGCATTTTTTGTGGGTTTTTTTGCATTTTTTTGTGGGTTTTTTTTTGCATTTTTTTTGCATTTTTTGTGGGTTTTTTTTGCATTTTTTTTGCATTTTTTTTGCATTTTTTGTGGGGTTTTTTGCATTTTTTTTGCATTTTTTTTTGCATTTTTTTTGCATTTTTTTTGCATTTTTTTTGCATTTTTTGTGGGTTTTTTTGTGGGTTTTTTTGCATTTTTTTTGCATTTTTTTGCATTTTTTTTTGCATTTTTTGTGGGTTTTTTTTGCATTTTTTTTTGCATTTTTTGTGGGGTTTTTTGCATTTTTTTTGTGGGTTTTTTTGCATTTTTTTTGCATTTTTTTGTGGGTTTTTTTGCATTTTTTGTGGGTTTTTTTGCATTTTTTTTGCATTTTTTGTGGGTTTTTTTGCATTTTTTTGCATTTTTTTTGCATTTTTTTTGCATTTTTTGTGGGTTTTTTTGCATTTTTTTTGCATTTTTTGTGGGTTTTTTTGCATTTTTTTTTGCATTTTTTGTGGGGTTTTTTGCATTTTTTGTGGGTTTTTTGCATTTTTTTTGCATTTTTTTGTGGTTTTTTTGCATTTTTTGTGGGTTTTTTTGCATTTTTTTTGCATTTTTTTGTGGTTTTTTTTGCATTTTTTTTGCATTTTTTTGTGTTTTTTTGCATTTTTTTGTGGGTTTTTTTGCATTTTTTTGTAGGTTTTTTTGCATTTTTTTGCATTTTTTGTGGGTTTTTTTGCATTTTTTTTGCATTTTTTGTGGGGTTTTTTGCATTTTTTGTGGGTTTTTTTGCATTTTTTTTGCATTTTTTTTTGTGTTTTTTTTGCATTTTTTTTGTGGGTTTTTTTGCATTTTTTTTGTTTTTTTGCATTTTTTTTGCATTTTTTTTTGCATTTTTTTTGCATTTTTTTTGCATTTTTTGTGGGTTTTTTTGCATTTTTTTGCATTTTTTGTGTTTTTTTTGCATTTTTTTGCATTTTTTGTGGGTTTTTTTTGCATTTTTTTTGCATTTTTTTTGCATTTTTTGTGGGTTTTTTTGCATTTTTTGTGGGTTTTTTTGCATTTTTTTTGCATTTTTTTGTGGGTTTTTTTTGCAATTTTTTTGTGGGTTTTTTTGCATTTTTTGTGGGTTTTTTTGCATTTTTTTTGCATTTTTTTTTGGAATTTTTTTGTGGGTTTTTTTGCATTTTTTTTTTGCATTTTTTGCATTTTTTGTGGGGTTTTTTGCATTTTTTTTGCATTTTTTTTGCATTTTTTGTGGGTTTTTTGCATTTTTTTGTGTTTTTTTGCATTTTTTTTTGCATTTTTTTTTTGCATTTTTTTGCATTTTTTTTGCATTTTATTGCATTTTTTTTGCATTTTTTTTGCATTTTTTGTGGGTTTTTTTTGCATTTTTTTGTGTTTTTTTGCATTTTTTTTGCATTTTTTTTGCATTTTTTTGCATTTTTTTTGCATTTTTTGTGGTTTTTTTTGCATTTTTTTTGCATTTTTTGTGGGGTTTTTTGCATTTTTTTGTGTTTTTTTTGCATTTTTTTGTGGGTTTTTTTGCATTTTTTTGTGGGGTTTTTTTGCATTTTTTGTGGATTTTTTTGCATTTTTTTTTGCATTTTTTTTTGCATTTTTTGTGGGGTTTTTTGCATTTTTTTTGCATTTTTTTTGCATTTTTTGTGGGGTTTTTTGCATTTTTTTGTGTTTTTTTTGCATTTTTTGTGGGTTTTTTTGCATTTTTTTGCATTTTTTTGTGTTTTTTTTTGCATTTTTTGTGGGTTTTTTTGCATTTTTTGTGGTTTTTTTTTGCATTTTTTGTGGGTTTTTTTGCATTTTTTTTGCATTTTTTTTGCATTTTTTGTGGGGTTTTTTGCATTTTTTTTGCATTTTTTGTGGGGTTTTTTGCATTTTTTTGTGTTTTTTTGCATTTTTTTTTGCATTTTTTTGTGGGTTTTTTTTGCATTTTTTGTGTGTTTTTTTTGCATTTTTTTGTGGGTTTTTTTTGCATTTTTTTTGTGTTTTTTTTGCATTTTTTTGTGTTTTTTTGCATTTTTTTTTAATTTTTTTGTGGGTTTTTTTTGCATTTTTTTTGCATTTTTTGTGGGTTTTTTTGCATTTTTTTTGCATTTTTTTTGCATTTTTTGTGGGTTTTTTGCATTTTTTTTGCATTTTTTTTTGCATTTTTTTTGCATTTTTTTTGCATTTTTTTTGCATTTTTTGTGGGTTTTTTTGTGGTTTTTTTGCATTTTTTTTGCATTTTTTTTGCATTTTTTTTGCATTTTTTGTGTGTTTTTTTTGCATTTTTTTGTGGTTTTTTTGCATTTTTTTTGTGTTTTTTTTGCATTTTTTTGTGTTTTTTTGCATTTTTTTTTTGCTTTTTTGTGGGTTTTTTTTGCATTTTTTTTGCATTTTTTGTGGGTTTTTTTGCATTTTTTTTGCATTTTTTTGCATTTTTTGTGGGGTTTTTTGCATTTTTTTTGCATTTTTTTTTGCATTTTTTTTTGCATTTTTTTTGCATTTTTTTTGCATTTTTTGTGGGTTTTTTTGTGGGTTTTTTTGCATTTTTTTTGCATTTTTTTGCATTTTTTTTGCATTTTTGTGGGTTTTTTTGCATTTTTTTGCATTTTTTGTGTTTTTTTTTGCATTTTTTTGTGGGTTTTTTTGCATTTTTTGCATTTTTTTGTGTTTTTTTTGCATTTTTTTGTGGGTTTTTTTGCATTTTTTGTGGTTTTTTTTGCATTTTTTGTGGGTTTTTTTTGCATTTTTTTTGCATTTTTTTGCATTTTTTTTGCATTTTTTGTGGGGTTTTTTGCATTTTTTTGTGTTTTTTTTGCATTTTTTTTTGCATTTTTTTGTGGGTTTTTTTGCATTTTTTGTGTGTTTTTTTTGCATTTTTTTGTGGTTTTTTTTGCATTTTTTTTGTGTTTTTTTTGCATTTTTTTGTGTTTTTTTGCATTTTTTTTTTAATTTTTTTGTGGGTTTTTTTGCATTTTTTTTGCATTTTTTGTGGGTTTTTTTTGCATTTTTTTTGCATTTTTTGTGGGGTTTTTTGCAATTTTTTGTGGGTTTTTTTGCATTTTTTGTGGGTTTTTTTGCATTTTTTTTGCATTTTTTTTTGCATTTTTTGTGGGTTTTTTTGCATTTTTTTTTGCATTTTTTGTGGGTTTTTTTGCATTTTTTTGTGGTTTTTTTTGCATTTTTTTTGCATTTTTTGTGGGTTTTTTTGCATTTTTTTTGCATTTTTTTTGCATTTTTTGTGGGGTTTTTTGCATTTTTTTTGCATTTTTTTTTGCATTTTTTTTGCATTTTTTTTGCATTTTTTTTGCATTTTTTGTGGTTTTTTTGCATTTTTTTTGCATTTTTTGTGGGTTTTTTTGCATTTTTTTGCATTTTTTGTGGGGTTTTTTTGCATTTTTTTTGCATTTTTTTGCATTTTTTGTGGGGTTTTTTGCATTTTTTTGTGGGTTTTTTTTGCATTTTTTTTGCATTTTTTTGTGGGTTTTTTTGCATTTTTTTTTGCATTTTTGTGGGTTTTTTTGCATTTTTTTGTGGGTTTTTTTAGCATTTTTTTGCATTTTTTGTGGGTTTTTTTGCATTTTTTTTGCATTTTTTTTGCATTTTTTGTGGGGTTTTTTGCAATTTTTTTTGCATTTTTTTTTGCATTTTTTTTGCATTTTTTGTGGGTTTTTTTGCATTTTTTTTGCATTTTTTTGTGGGTTTTTTTGCATTTTTTTGTGGGTTTTTTTTGCATTTTTTGTGGGTTTTTTTTGCATTTTTTTGCATTTTTTTTGCATTTTTTTTGAATTTTTTTTGTGGGTTTTTTTGCATTTTTTTTTGCATTTTTTGCATTTTTTGTGGGGTTTTTTGCATTTTTTTTGCATTTTTTTTGCATTTTTTGTGGGTTTTTTTTGCATTTTTTGTGTTTTTTTGCATTTTTTTTTGCATTTTTTTTGCATTTTTTTGCATTTTTTTTGCATTTTTATTGCATTTTTTTTGCATTTTTTTTGCATTTTTTGTGGGTTTTTTTTGCATTTTTTTGTGTTTTTTTGCATTTTTTTTGCATTTTTTTTGCATTTTTTTGCATTTTTTTTGCAATTTTTTGTGGTTTTTTTGCATTTTTTTTGCATTTTTTTGTGGGGTTTTTTGCATTTTTTTGTGTTTTTTTTGCATTTTTTTGTGGGTTTTTTTGCATTTTTTGTGGGGTTTTTTTGCATTTTTTGTGGATTTTTTTGCATTTTTTTTGCATTTTTTTTGCATTTTTTGTGGGGTTTTTTGCATTTTTTTTGCATTTTTTTTGCATTTTTGTGGGGTTTTTTGCATTTTTTTGTGTTTTTTTTGCATTTTTTTGTGGGTTTTTTTGCATTTTTTTGCATTTTTTTGTGTTTTTTTTGCATTTTTTTGTGGGTTTTTTTGCATTTTTTGTGGTTTTTTTTGCATTTTTTGTGGGTTTTTTTGCATTTTTTTTGCATTTTTTTTGCATTTTTTGTGGGGTTTTTTGTATTTTTTTTGCATTTTTTGTGGGTTTTTGCAATTTTTTGTGTTTTTTTTGCATTTTTTTTTGCATTTTTTTGTGGGTTTTTTTGCATTTTTTGTGTGTTTTTTTTGCATTTTTTTGTGGGTTTTTTTTTGCATTTTTTTTGTGTTTTTTTTGCATTTTTTTGTGTTTTTTTTGCATTTTTTTTTTAATTTTTTGTGGGTTTTTTTTGCATTTTTTTTGCATTTTTTGTGGGTTTTTTTGCATTTTTTTTTGCATTTTTTTTGCATTTTTTGTGGGGTTTTTTGCATTTTTTTTGCATTTTTTTTTGCATTTTTTTTGCATTTTTTTTGCATTTTTTTTGCATTTTTTTGTGGGTTTTTTTGTGGGTTTTTTTGCATTTTTTTTGCATTTTTTTGCATTTTTTTTGCATTTTTTGTGTGTTTTTTTTGCATTTTTTTGTGGGTTTTTTTGCATTTTTTTTGTGTTTTTTTTGCATTTTTTTGTGTTTTTTTGCATTTTTTTTTTGCATTTTTTTGTGGGTTTTTTTTGCATTTTTTTTGCATTTTTTGTGGGTTTTTTTTGCATTTTTTTTGCATTTTTTTTGCATTTTTTGTGGGGTTTTTTGCATTTTTTTTGCATTTTTTTTTTGCATTTTTTTTGCATTTTTTTTGCATTTTTTTTGCATTTTTTGTGGGTTTTTTTTGTGGGTTTTTTTTGCATTTTTTTTGCATTTTTTTTGCATTTTTTTTTGCATTTTTTTGTGGTTTTTTTTGCATTTTTTTGCATTTTTTTGTGTTTTTTTTGCATTTTTTTGTGGGTTTTTTTGCATTTTTTTGCATTTTTTTGTGTTTTTTTTTGCATTTTTTTGTGGGTTTTTTTGCATTTTTTGTGGTTTTTTTTTGCATTTTTTGTGGGTTTTTTTGCATTTTTTTTTGCATTTTTTTTGCATTTTTTGTGGGGTTTTTTTGCATTTTTTTGTGTTTTTTTTGCATTTTTTTTTGCATTT
>JAKRKW010000193.1:23750-48180 GCA_023566125.1 Zingel zingel
AAAAAAAATGCAAAAAAATGCAAAAAAAATGCAAAAAAACCCACAAAAAAATGTAAAAAAACCCACAAAAAAATGCAAAAAAAACACAAAAAAATGCAAAAAAATGCAAAAAAACCCACAAAAAAATGCAAAAAAAAATGCAAAAAAACCCACAAAAAATGCAAAAAAAACCCACAAAAAAATGCAAAAAAACCCACAAAAAAATGCAAAAAAACCCACAAAAAAATGCAAAAAACCCCACAAAAAATATGCAAAAAAACCCACAAAAAATGCAAAAAAAATGCAAAAAAACCCACAAAAAAATGTAAAAAAACCCACAAAAAAATGCAAAAAAAACACAAAAAAATGCAAAAAAAATGCAAAAAAACCCACAAAAAAATGCAAAAAAAACGCAAAAAAATGCAAAAAACCCCACAAAAAATGCAAAAAAAACACAAAAAAATGCAAAAAAAAAACACAAAAAATGCAAAAAAAAATGCAAAAAAATGCAAAAAAACACAAAAAAAATGCAAAAAAAATGCAAAAAAACCCACAAAAAATGCAAAAAAAAATGCAAAAAAACACAAAAAATGCAAAAAAAACACAAAAAAATGCAAAAAAACCCACAAAAAATGCAAAAAAAATGCAAAAAAAATGCAAAAAAAATGCAAAAAAACCCACAAAAAAATTCAAAAAAAAATGCAAAAAAACACAAAAAAATGCAAAAAAAACACAAAAAAATGCAAAAAAACCCCACAAAAAATGCAAAAAAAATGCAAAAAAAATGCAAAAAAAATGCAAAAAAACCCACAAAAAAATTCAAAAAAAAATGCAAAAAAACACAAAAAAATGCAAAAAAAACACAAAAAAATGCAAAAAACCCCACAAAAAATGCAAAAAAAAATGCAAAAAAACCCACAAAAAAATGCAAAAAACCCCACAAAAAATGCAAAAAAAATGCAAAAAAACACAAAAAAAATGCAAAAAAAAAACACAAAAAATGCAAAAAAAAAAATGCAAAAAAAACCACAAAAAATGCAAAAAAAATGCAAAAAAAATGCAAAAAAATGCAAAAAAACCCACAAAAAATGCAAAAAAAATGCAAAAAAAACCCACAAAAAAATGCAAAAAAAACCACAAAAAAATGCAAAAAAACCCACAAAAAAATGCAAAAAAATGCAAAAAAACACAAAAAAAATGCAAAAAAAAATGCAAAAAAACCCACAAAAATGCAAAAAAAAAATGCAAAAAAACCCACAAAAAATGCAAAAAAACCCACAAAAAAATGCAAAAAAAAATGCAAAAACAAAAAAACCCACAAAAAAATGCAAAAAAAATGCAAAAAAAATGCAAAAAAACCCACAAAAAAAATGCAAAAAAAATGCAAAAAAAACCCACAAAAAATGCAAAAAAACCCACAAAAAAATGCAAAAAAACCCACAAAAAAATGCAAAAAAACCCACAAAAAAATGCAAAAAACCCCACAAAAAATGCAAAAAAAATGCAAAAAAAATGCAAAAAAACCCACAAAAAAATTCAAAAAAAAATGCCAAAAAAACACAAAAAAATGCAAAAAAAATGCAAAAAAATGCAAAAAAACCCACAAAAAATGCAAAAAAAATGCAAAAAAAATGCAAAAAAAATGCAAAAAAAACCCACAAAAAAATTCAAAAAAAAATGCAAAAAAAACACAAAAAAATGCAAAAAAAACACAAAAAAATGCAAAAAAAACCCACAAAAAATGCAAAAAAAATGCAAAAAAAATGCAAAAAAAAATGCAAAAAAAACCCACAAAAAAATTCAAAAAAAAATGCAAAAAAACACAAAAAAATGCAAAAAAAACACAAAAAAATGCAAAAAAAACCCACAAAAAATGCAAAAAAAAATGCAAAAAAACCCACAAAAAAATGCAAAAAACCCCACAAAAAATGCAAAAAAAATGCAAAAAAACACAAAAAAAATGCAAAAAAAAACCACAAAAAATGCAAAAAAAAATGCAAAAAAAATGCAAAAAAACCCACAAAAAATGCAAAAAAAAAATGCAAAAAAACCCACAAAAAATGCAAAAAAAATGCAAAAAAAATGCAAAAAAAATGCAAAAAACCCCACAAAAAATGCAAAAAAAATGCAAAAAAATGCAAAAAAACCCACAAAAAATGCAAAAAAAATGCAAAAAAAAACCCACAAAAAAATGCAAAAAAAACCACAAAAAAATGCAAAAAAACCCACAAAAAAAATGCAAAAAAAATGCAAAAAAAAATGCAAAAAAAAACACAAAAAATGCAAAAAAAAATGCAAAAAAAAGCAAAAAAACCCACAAAAAATGCAAAAAAAATGCAAAAAAAAATGCAAAAAAAATGCAAAAAAACCACAAAAAATGCAAAAAAAATGCAAAAAAAACCACAAAAAATGCAAAAAAAATGCAAAAAAAATGCAAAAAAAAAAACAAAAAATGTAAAAAAAAATGCAAAAAAAATGCAAAAAAACCCACAAAAAATGCAAAAAAAATGCAAAAAACCCCACAAAAAATGTAAAAAAAAATGCAAAAAAAACCACAAAAAATGCAAAAAAACCCACAAAAAAATGCAAAAAAAACCCACAAAAAAAATGCAAAAAAAATGCAAAAAACCCACAAAAAAATGCAAAAAAACACAAAAAAATGCAAAAAAAACACAAAAAAATGCAAAAAAACCCACAAAAAATGCAAAAAAAATGCAAAAAAAATGCAAAAAAAATGCAAAAAAACCCACAAAAAAATTCAAAAAAAAATGCAAAAAAAACACAAAAAAATGCAAAAAAAACACAAAAAAATGCAAAAAAACCCCACAAAAAATGCAAAAAAAATGCAAAAAAAAATGCAAAAAAACCCACAAAAAATGCAAAAAAAAAATGCAAAAAAACCCACAAAAAATGCAAAAAAAATGCAAAAAAAAATGCAAAAAAAAATGCAAAAAAACCCCACAAAAAATGCAAAAAAAATGCAAAAAAATGCAAAAAAAACCCACAAAAAATGCAAAAAAAATGCAAAAAAACCCCACAAAAAAATGCAAAAAAAACCACAAAAAAAATGCAAAAAAAACCACAAAAAAAAATGCAAAAAAAATGCAAAAAAAAATGCAAAAAAAAACACAAAAAATGCAAAAAAAAATGCAAAAAAAAAGCAAAAAAACCCACAAAAAATGCAAAAAAAATGCAAAAAAAAAATGCAAAAAAAATGCAAAAAAACCACAAAAAATGCAAAAAAAATGCAAAAAAACCCACAAAAAATGCAAAAAAAATGCAAAAAAAATGCAAAAAAAAAACAAAAAATGCAAAAAAAAATGCAAAAAAAATGCAAAAAAACCCACAAAAAATGCAAAAAAATGCAAAAAAAAATGCAAAAAAAATGCAAAAAACCCCACAAAAAATGCAAAAAAAATGCAAAAAAATGCAAAAAAACCCACAAAAAATGCAAAAAAAATGCAAAAAAAACCCACAAAAAAAATGCAAAAAAAACCACAAAAAAATGCAAAAAAACCCACAAAAAAAATGCAAAAAAAATGCAAAAAAAAAATGCAAAAAAAAACACAAAAAATGCAAAAAAAAATGCAAAAAAAAAGCAAAAAAAACCCACAAAAAATGCAAAAAAAAATGCAAAAAAAAATGCAAAAAAAAATGCAAAAAAACCACAAAAAATGCAAAAAAAATGCAAAAAAAACCACAAAAAATGCAAAAAAAATGCAAAAAAAATGCAAAAAAAAAAACAAAAAATGCAAAAAAAAATGCAAAAAAAATGCAAAAAAACCCACAAAAAATGCAAAAAAATGCAAAAAACCCCACAAAAAAATGTAAAAAAAATGCAAAAAAACCCACAAAAAATGCAAAAAAACCCACAAAAAAATGCAAAAAACCCACAAAAAAAATGCAAAAAAACCCACAAAAAAATGCAAAAAAAATGCAAAAAATGCAAAAAAACCCCACAAAAAAATGCAAAAAAATGCAAAAAAAAATGCAAAAAAATCCACAAAAAATGCAAAAAAACCCACAAAAAAATGCAAAAAAACCTACAAAAAAAATGCAAAAAAAACCCACAAAAATGCAAAAAAAATGCAAAAAAACCCACAAAAAAATTCAAAAAAAAATGCAAAAAAAAATGCAAAAAAAAATGCAAAAAAAAACACAAAAAATGCAAAAAAAAATGCAAAAAAACACAAAAAAAATGCAAAAAAAATGCAAAAAAACCCACAAAAAAATTAAAAAAAAATGCAAAAAAACACAAAAAAATGCAAAAAAAACACAAAAAAATGCAAAAAAAATGCAAAAAAACCCACAAAAAAATGCAAAAAAACCCACAAAAAAATGCAAAAAACCCCACAAAAAATGCAAAAAAAATGCAAAAAAAACACAAAAAAAATGCAAAACAAAAACACAAAAAATGCAAAAAAAAAATGCAAAAAAAATGCAAAAAAACTCACAAAAAATGCAAAAAAAAATGCAAAAAAACCCACAAAAAATGCAAAAAAAATGCAAAAAAAATGCAAAAAAAAATGCAAAAAACCCCACAAAAAATGCAAAAAAAATGCAAAAAAAATGCAAAAAACCCCACAAAAAATGCAAAAAAATGCAAAAAAAAATGCAAAAAAACCCACAAAAAATTCAAAAAAAATGCAAAAAAAATGCAAAAAAAATGCAAAAAAAAAACACAAAAAATGCAAAAAAAAATGCAAAAAAACACAAAAAAAATGCAAAAAAAATGCAAAAAAACCCACAAAAAATGCAAAAAAAAATGCAAAAAAACCCACAAAAAAATGCAAAAAAAATGCAAAAAAACCCACAAAAAATGCAAAAAAAATGCAAAAAAAATGCAAAAAAAATGCAAAAAAACCCACAAAAAATGCAAAAAAAATGCAAAAAAACCCACAAAAAAATGTAAAAAAACCACAAAAAAATGCAAAAAAACACAAAAAAATGCAAAAAAAAAAACAAAAATAATGCAAAAAAAACCCACAAAAAATGCAAAAAAAAATGCAAAAAAAATGCAAAAAAAATGCAAAAAAACCCACAAAAAAATTCAAAAAAAAATGCAAAAAAAACACAAAAAAATGCAAAAAAAAATGCAAAAAAATGCAAAAAAACCCACAAAAAATGCAAAAAAAAATGCAAAAAAAATGCAAAAAAAATGCAAAAAAACCCACAAAAAAATTCAAAAAAAAATGCAAAAAAACACAAAAAAATGCAAAAAAAACACAAAAAAATGCAAAAAAAACCCACAAAAAATGCAAAAAAAAATGCAAAAAAAAATGCAAAAAAAATGCAAAAAAACCCACAAAAAAATTCAAAAAAAAATGCAAAAAAACACAAAAAAATGCAAAAAAAACACAAAAAAATGCAAAAAAAAACCCACAAAAAATGCAAAAAAAAATGCAAAAAAAACCCACAAAAAAATGCAAAAAACCCCACAAAAAATGCAAAAAAAATGCAAAAAAACACAAAAAAAATGCAAAAAAAAACCCACAAAAAATGCAAAAAAAAATGCAAAAAAAATGCAAAAAAACACAAAAAAAAATGCAAAAAAAAAATGCAAAAAAACCCACAAAAAATGCAAAAAAAATGCAAAAAAAATGCAAAAAAAAATGCAAAAAAAATGCAAAAAACCCCACAAAAAATGCAAAAAAAATGCAAAAAAATGCAAAAAAACCCACAAAAAATGCAAAAAAAATGCAAAAAAAACCCACAAAAAAATGCAAAAAAAAACCACAAAAAAATGCAAAAAAACCCACAAAAAAAATGCAAAAAAAATGCAAAAAAAAATGCAAAAAAAAACACAAAAAATGCAAAAAAAAAATGCAAAAAAAAGCAAAAAAAAACCACAAAAAATGCAAAAAAAATGCAAAAAAAATGCAAAAAAAAAAAACAAAAAATGCAAAAAAAAATGCAAAAAAAATGCAAAAAAAACCCACAAAAAATGCAAAAAAATGCAAAAAACCCCACAAAAAATGTAAAAAAAATGCAAAAAAACCCACAAAAAATGCAAAAAAACCCACAAAAAAATGCAAAAAAACCCACAAAAAAATGCAAAAAAACCCACAAAAAAATGCAAAAAAAATGCAAAAAACCCACAAAAAAATGCAAAAAAAACACAAAAAAATGCAAAAAAACCCCACAAAAAATGCAAAAAAATGCAAAAAAAAATGCAAAAAAATCCACAAAAAATGCAAAAAAACCCACAAAAAAATGCAAAAAAACCTACAAAAAAATGCAAAAAAACCCACAAAAATGCAAAAAAAATGCAAAAAAAACACAAAAAAATGCAAAAAAAACACAAAAAAATGCAAAAAAAATGCAAAAAAACCCACAAAAAAATGCAAAAAAACCCACAAAAAAATGCAAAAAACCCCACAAAAAATGCAAAAAAAATGCAAAAAAAACACAAAAAAAATGCAAAACAAAAACACAAAAAATGCAAAAAAAAATGCAAAAAAAATGCAAAAAAACTCACAAAAAATGCAAAAAAAAATGCAAAAAAACCCACAAAAAATGCAAAAAAAATGCAAAAAAAATGCAAAAAAAATGCAAAAAACCCCACAAAAAATGCAAAAAAAATGCAAAAAAATGCAAAAAAACCCACAAAAAATGCAAAAAAAATGCAAAAAAATGCAAAAAAACCCACAAAAAAATGCAAAAAAACCCACAAAAAAATGCAAAAAAACCCACAAAAAAATGCAAAAAAAAATGCAAAAAACCCACAAAAAAATGCAAAAAAACACAAAAAAATGCAAAAAAAACCCACAAAAAATGCAAAAAAAATGCAAAAAAAAATGCAAAAAAAAATGCAAAAAAAAATGCAAAAAAATGCAAAAAACCCCACAAAAAAATGCAAAAAAAAACACAAAAAATGCAAAAAAAACACACAAAAAATGCAAAAAAAAATGCAAAAAAAATGCAAAAAAATACACAAAAAATGCAAAAAAACCCACAAAAAAATGCAAAAAAAATGCTAAAAAACCCACAAAAAAATGCAAAAAAACCCACAAAAATGCAAAAAAAATGCAAAAAAAATGCAAAAAACCCCACAAAAAATGCAAAAAAAAATGCAAAAAAACCCACAAAAAAATTCAAAAAAAATGCAAAAAAAAATGCAAAAAAAATGCAAAAAAAAAACACAAAAAATGCAAAAAAAAATGCAAAAAAACACAAAAAAAATGCAAAAAAAATGCAAAAAAGCCCACAAAAAATGCAAAAAAAAATGCAAAAAAACCCACAAAAAATGCAAAAAAACCCACAAAAAAATGCAAAAAAAATGCAAAAAAAACCCACAAAAAATGCAAAAAAAATGCAAAAAAACCCACAAAAAATGCAAAAAAAATGCAAAAAAACCCACAAAAAAATGTAAAAAAACCCACAAAAAAATGCAAAAAAAACAAAAAAAATGCAAAAAAAAATGCAAAAAAACCCACAAAAAAATGCAAAAAAAACGCAAAAAAATGCAAAAAACCCCACAAAAAATGCAAAAAAAATGCAAAAAAAATGCAAAAAAAAATGCAAAAAAACCCACAAAAAATGCAAAAAAATGCAAAAAAACCCACAAAAAAATGTAAAAAAAACCCACAAAAAAATGCAAAAAAAACAAAAAAATGCAAAAAAAAATGCAAAAAAACCCACAAAAAATGCAAAAAAAATGCAAAAAAATGCAAAAAAATGCAAAAAACCCACAAAAAATGCAAAAAAAAATGCAAAAAAAACCCACAAAAAATGCAAAAAAAACCACAAAAAAATGCAAAAAAACCCACAAAAAAAATGCAAAAAAAATGCAAAAAAAAATGCAAAAAAAAACACAAAAAATGCAAAAAAAAATGCAAAAAAAAAGCAAAAAAACCCACAAAAAATGCAAAAAAATGCAAAAAAAAAAATGCAAAAAAAATGCAAAAAAAAACACAAAAAATGCAAAAAAAATGCAAAAAAAACCCACAAAAAATGCAAAAAAACCCACAAAAAAATGCAAAAAAAATGCAAAAAAACCCACAAAAAATGCAAAAAAAATGCAAAAAAAAATGCAAAAAAAATGCAAAAAAACCCACAAAAAATGCAAAAAAAATGCAAAAAAACCCACAAAAAAATGCAAAAAAAACAAAAAAATGCAAAAAAAAATGCAAAAAAACCCACAAAAAAATGCAAAAAAAACGCAAAAAAATGCAAAAAACCCCACAAAAAATGCAAAAAAAATGCAAAAAAAATGCAAAAAACCCCACAAAAAATGCAAAAAAAATGCAAAAAAAATGCAAAAAAATCCACAAAAAATGCAAAAAAACCCCACAAAAAAATGCAAAAAAACCCACAAAAAAAATGCAAAAAAACCCACAAAAAATGCAAAAAAAATGCAAAAAAAAATGCAAAAAAATGCAAAAAAACCCACAAAAAATTCAAAAAAAAATGCAAAAAACACAAAAAAATGCAAAAAAAACACAAAAAAATGCAAAAAACCCCACAAAAAATGCAAAAAAAATGCAAAAAAAACCCACAAAAAAAATTCAAAAAAAAATGCAAAAAAACACAAAAAAATGCAAAAAAAACACAAAAAAATGCAAAAAAACCCCACAAAAAATGCAAAAAAAAATGCAAAAAAACCCACAAAAAAATGCAAAAAACCCACAAAAAATGCAAAAAAAATGCAAAAAAAACACAAAAAAAATGCAAAAAAAAAACACAAAAAATGCAAAAAAAAATGCAAAAAAAATGCAAAAAAACCCCACAAAAAATGCAAAAAAAAATGCAAAAAAAATGCAAAAAAATGCAAAAAAACCCACAAAAAATGCAAAAAAAATGCAAAAAAAACCCACAAAAAATGCAAAAAAAACCACAAAAAAATGCAAAAAAACCCACAAAAAAAATGCAAAAAAAAATGCAAAAAAAAATGCAAAAAAAAACACAAAAAATGCAAAAAAAAATGCAAAAAAAAGCAAAAAAACCCACAAAAAATGCAAAAAAAATGCAAAAAAAATGCAAAAAAAACACAAAAAATGCAAAAAAAATGCAAAAAAACCCACAAAAATGCAAAAAAAATGCAAAAAAACCCACAAAAAATGCAAAAAAAATGCAAAAAAACCCACAAAAAATGCAAAAAAACCCACAAAAACATGCAAAAAAAACCCACAAAAAAATGCAAAAAAACCCACAAAAAAATGCAAAAAAAAATGCAAAAAACCCACAAAAAAATGCAAAAAAACACAAAAAAATGCAAAAAAAACCCACAAAAAATGCAAAAAAAATGCAAAAAAAAATGCAAAAAAATCCACAAAAAATGCAAAAAAACCCACAAAAAAATGCAAAAAAAATGCAAAAAAAATGCAAAAAAACCCACAAAAAATGCAAAAAAAATGCAAAAAAAATGCAAAAAAACCCACAAAAAAATTAAAAAAAAAATGCAAAAAAACACAAAAAAATGCAAAAAAAACACAAAAAAATGCAAAAAAACCCACAAAAAATGCAAAAAAAAATGCAAAAAAACCCACAAAAAAATTCAAAAAAAAATGCAAAAAAACACAAAAAAATGCAAAAAAAACACAAAAAAATGCAAAAAAACCCCACAAAAAATGCAAAAAAAAAATGCAAAAAAAACCCACAAAAAAATGCAAAAAACCCCACAAAAAATGCAAAAAAAAATGCAAAAAAATGCAAAAAAAATGCAAAAAAACTCACAAAAAATGCAAAAAAAATGCAAAAAAAACCCACAAAAAATGCAAAAAAACCACAAAAAAAAATGCAAAAAAAATGCAAAAAAAAATGCAAAAAAAAACACAAAAAATGCAAAAAAAAATGCAAAAAAAAAGCAAAAAAACCCACAAAAAATGCAAAAAAAATGCAAAAAAAAATGCAAAAAAAATGCAAAAAAAACACAAAAAATGCAAAAAAAATGCAAAAAAAACCACAAAAAATGCAAAAAAAATGCAAAAAAAATGCAAAAAAAAAACAAAAAATGCAAAAAAAAATGCAAAAAAAATGCAAAAAAAACCCACAAAAAATGCAAAAAAAATGCAAAAAACCCCACAAAAAATGTAAAAAAAATGCAAAAAAAACCCCACAAAAAATGTAAAAAAAATGCAAAAAAACCCACAAAAAATGCAAAAAAAACCCCAAAAAAAAATGCAAAAAAACCCACAAAAAAATGCAAAAAAACCCACAAAAAAATGCAAAAAAAATGCAAAAAACCCACAAAAAAATGCAAAAAAACACAAAAAAATGCAAAAAAAACCCCACAAAAAATGCAAAAAAAAATGCAAAAAAAAATGCAAAAAAAATCCACAAAAAATGCAAAAAAACCCACAAAAAAAATGCAAAAAAAATGCAAAAAAACCTACAAAAAAAATGCAAAAAAACCCACAAAAATGCAAAAAAAATGCAAAAAAAATGCAAAAAAAATGCAAAAAACCCCACAAAAATGCAAAAAAATGCAAAAAAAATGCAAAAAAACCCACAAAAAAATTCAAAAAAAAATGCAAAAAAAAATGCAAAAAAATGCAAAAAAAAAACACAAAAAATGCAAAAAAAAATGCAAAAAAAACACAAAAAAAATGCAAAAAAAATGCAAAAAAACCCACAAAAAAATGCAAAAAAAACACAAAAAAATGCAAAAAAATCCACAAAAAATGCAAAAAAACCCACAAAAAAATGCAAAAAAAATGCAAAAAACCCACAAAAAAATGCAAAAAAAATGCAAAAAAAATGCAAAAAAAACCCACAAAAAATGCAAAAAAATGCAAAAAAATGCAAAAAAACCCACAAAAAAATTCAAAAAAAATGCAAAAAAAAATGCAAAAAAAAATGCAAAAAAAAAACACAAAAAATGCAAAAAAAAAATGCAAAAAAACACAAAAAAAATGCAAAAAAAATGCAAAAAAACCCACAAAAAATGCAAAAAAATGCAAAAAAACCCACAAAAAAATGCAAAAAATGCAAAAAAAATGCAAAAAAACACAAAAAAAAATGCAAAAAAAAAAACACAAAAAATGCAAAAAAAAAATGCAAAAAAAATGCAAAAAAAACCCACAAAAAATGCAAAAAAAAATGCAAAAAAAAATGCAAAAAAACCCACAAAAAATGCAAAAAAAATGCAAAAAAAATGCAAAAAAAATGCAAAAAAAAATGCAAAAAAACCCAACAAAAAATGCAAAAAAAATGCAAAAAAATGCAAAAAAAACCCACAAAAAATGCAAAAAAAATGCAAAAAAAATGCAAAAAAAACCCACAAAAAAATGCAAAAAAACCCACAAAAAAATGCAAAAAAACCCACAAAAAAATGCAAAAAAAATGCAAAAAAACCCACAAAAAATGCAAAAAAATGCAAAAAAATGCAAAAAAACCCACAAAAAAATTAAAAAAAATGCA
The DNA here is from genome assembly GCA_023566125.1 of Zingel zingel. NCBI lineage: Eukaryota > Metazoa > Chordata > Actinopteri > Perciformes > Percidae > Zingel > Zingel zingel. Next base: position 35,091 of record JAKRKW010000193.1, read on the forward strand.
AAAAAAAATGCAAAAAAAAATGCAAAAAAAAACACAAAAAATGCAAAAAAAAATGCAAAAAAACACAAAAAAAATGCAAAAAAAAATGCAAAAAAACCCACAAAAAATGCAAAAAAAATGCAAAAAAACCCACAAAAAAATGCAAAAAAACCCCCACAAAAAATGCAAAAAAAATGCAAAAAAACACAAAAAAAATGCAAAAAAAAAACACAAAAAATGCAAAAAAAAAATGCAAAAAAAATGCAAAAAAACCCACAAAAAATGCAAAAAAAAATGCAAAAAAAAATGCAAAAAAACCCACAAAAAATGCAAAAAAAATGCAAAAAAAATGCAAAAAAAATGCAAAAAAAATGCAAAAAACCCAACAAAAAATGCAAAAAAAATGCAAAAAAATGCAAAAAAACCCACAAAAAATGCAAAAAAAATGCAAAAAAAATGCAAAAAAACCCACAAAAAAATGCAAAAAAACCCACAAAAAAATGCAAAAAAACCCACAAAAAAATGCAAAAAAAATGCAAAAAACCCACAAAAAAATGCAAAAAAACACAAAAAAACCCACAAAAAAATGCAAAAAATGCAAAAAAAATGCAAAAAAACACAAAAAAAATGCAAAAAAAAAACACAAAAAATGCAAAAAAAAATGCAAAAAAAATGCAAAAAAACCCACAAAAAATGCAAAAAAAAATGCAAAAAAAAATGCAAAAAAACCCACAAAAAATGCAAAAAAAATGCAAAAAAAATGCAAAAAAAATGCAAAAAAAATGCAAAAAACCCAACAAAAAATGCAAAAAAAATGCAAAAAAATGCCAAAAAACCCACAAAAAATGCAAAAAAAATGCAAAAAAAATGCAAAAAAACCCACAAAAAAATGCAAAAAAACCCACAAAAAAATGCAAAAAAACCCACAAAAAAATGCAAAAAAAATGCAAAAAAACCCACAAAAAATGCAAAAAAATGCAAAAAAATGCAAAAAAACCCACAAAAAAATTCAAAAAAAATGCAAAAAAAAATGCAAAAAAAATGCAAAAAAAAAACACAAAAAATGCAAAAAAAAATGCAAAAAAACACAAAAAAAATGCAAAAAAAATGCAAAAAAACCCACAAAAAATGCAAAAAAATGCAAAAAAACCCACAAAAAAATGCAAAAAAACCCCACAAAAAATGCAAAAAAAATGCAAAAAAACACAAAAAAAATGCAAAAAAAAAACACAAAAAATGCAAAAAAAAATGCAAAAAAAATGCAAAAAAACCCACAAAAAATGCAAAAAAAAATGCAAAAAAAAATGCAAAAAAACCCACAAAAAATGCAAAAAAAATGCAAAAAAAATGCAAAAAAAATGCAAAAAAAATGCAAAAAACCCAACAAAAAATGCAAAAAAAATGCAAAAAAATGCAAAAAAACCCACAAAAAATGCAAAAAAAATGCAAAAAAAATGCAAAAAAACCCACAAAAAAATGCAAAAAAACCCACAAAAAAATGCAAAAAAACCCACAAAAAAATGCAAAAAAAATGCAAAAAACCCACAAAAAAATGCAAAAAAACACAAAAAAATGCAAAAAAAACCCCACAAAAAATGCAAAAAAAATGCAAAAAAAAAATGCAAAAAAAATGCAAAAAAAATGCAAAAAAATGCAAAAAACCCCACAAAAAAATGCAAAAAAAACACAAAAAAATGCAAAAAAACACACAAAAAATGCAAAAAAAATGCAAAAAAAAATGCAAAAAAATCCACAAAAAATGCAAAAAAACCCACAAAAAAATGCAAAAAAAATGCAAAAAACCCACAAAAAAATGCAAAAAAATGCAAAAAAAATGCAAAAAAACCCCACAAAAAATGCAAAAAAATGCAAAAAAATGCAAAAAAACCCACAAAAAAATTCAAAAAAAATGCAAAAAAAAATGCAAAAAAAATGCAAAAAAAAAACACAAAAAATGCAAAAAAAAATGCAAAAAAACACAAAAAAATGCAAAAAAAATGCAAAAAAACCCACAAAAAATGCAAAAAAATGCAAAAAAAACCCACAAAAAAATGCAAAAAAAACCCACAAAAAATGCAAAAAAAATACAAAAAAACACAAAAAAAATGCAAAAAAAATGCAAAAAAATGCAAAAAAAACCCACAAAAAAATTCAAAAAAAATGCAAAAAAAAATGCAAAAAAAATGCAAAAAAAAAACACAAAAAATGCAAAAAAAAATGCAAAAAAACACAAAAAAAATGCAAAAAAAATGCAAAAAAACCCACAAAAAATGCAAAAAAATGCAAAAAAAACCCACAAAAAAATGCAAAAAAACCCCACAAAAAATGCAAAAAAAATACAAAAAAACACAAAAAAATGCAAAAAAAATGCAAAAAAAAAACACAAAAAATGCAAAAAAAATGCAAAAAAAAAACACAAAAAATGCAAAAAAAACACAAAAAAAATGCAAAAAAAATACAAAAAAACACAAAAAAAATGCAAAAAAAATGCAAAAAAACCCACAAAAAATGCAAAAAAAATGCAAAAAAAATGCAAAAAAACCCACAAAAAAATGCAAAAAAATGCAAAAAAAATGCAAAAAAACCCACAAAAAAATGCAAAAAAATGCTAAAAAACCCACAAAAAAATGCAAAAAAACCCACAAAAATGCAAAAAAAATGCAAAAAAAAATGCAAAAAAAATGCAAAAAACCCCACAAAAAATGCAAAAAAAATGCAAAAAAAATGCAAAAAAACCCACAAAAAAATTCAAAAAAAATGCAAAAAAAATGCAAAAAAAAAACACAAAAAATGCAAAAAAAAATGCAAAAAAACACAAAAAAAATGCAAAAAAATGCAAAAAAACCCACAAAAAAATGCAAAAAAACCCACAAAAAATGCAAAAAAAAATGCAAAAAAATGCAAAAAAAATGCAAAAAACCCCACAAAAAATGCAAAAAAAATGCAAAAAAACCCACAAAAAATGCAAAAAAAATGCAAAAAAAATGCAAAAAAAAATGCAAAAAAAATGCAAAAAAATGCAAAAAAACCCACAAAAAAATGCAAAAAAACCCACAAAAAAATGCAAAAAAAACACAAAAAAATGCAAAAAAAAATGCAAAAAAACCCACAAAAAATGCAAAAAAAAATGCAAAAAAACCCACAAAAAATGCAAAAAAAATGCAAAAAACCCCACAAAAAATGCAAAAAAAATGCAAAAAAATGCAAAAAAACCCACAAAAAATGCAAAAAAAATGCAAAAAAACCCACAAAAAAATGCAAAAAAACCCACAAAAAAATGCAAAAAAACCCACAAAAAAAATGCAAAAAAAATGCAAAAAACCCACAAAAAAATGCAAAAAAACACAAAAAAATGCAAAAAAACCCCACAAAAAATGCAAAAAAAATGCAAAAAAAATGCAAAAAAAAATGCAAAAAAAATGCAAAAAAATGCAAAAAACCCCACAAAAAAATGCAAAAAAAACACAAAAAAATGCAAAAAAACACACAAAAAATGCAAAAAAAATGCAAAAAAAAATGCAAAAAAATCCACAAAAAATGCAAAAAAACCCACAAAAAAATGCAAAAAAATGCTAAAAAACCCACAAAAAAATGCAAAAAAACCCACAAAAATGCAAAAAAAATGCAAAAAAAAATGCAAAAAAAATGCAAAAAACCCCACAAAAAATGCAAAAAAATGCAAAAAAAATGCAAAAAAACCCACAAAAAAATTCAAAAAAAATGCAAAAAAAATGCAAAAAAAATGCAAAAAAAAAACACAAAAAATGCAAAAAAAAATGCAAAAAAACACAAAAAAAATGCAAAAAAATGCAAAAAAACCCACAAAAAAATGCAAAAAAACCCACAAAAAATGCAAAAAAAAATGCAAAAAAATGCAAAAAAATGCAAAAAACCCCACAAAAAATGCAAAAAAAATGCAAAAAAACCCACAAAAAATGCAAAAAAAATGCAAAAAAAATGCAAAAAAAATGCAAAAAAAATGCAAAAAAATGCAAAAAAACCCACAAAAAAATGCAAAAAAACCCACAAAAAAATGCAAAAAAAATGCAAAAAAAATGCAAAAAAACCCACAAAAAAATTCAAAAAAAAATGCAAAAAAACACAAAAAAATGCAAAAAAAACACAAAAAAATGCAAAAAAAATGCAAAAAAACCCACAAAAAAATGCAAAAAAACCCACAAAAAAAATGCAAAAAAAAAACACAAAAAATGCAAAAAAAATGCAAAAAAAATGCAAAAAACCCCACAAAAAATGCAAAAAAAATGCAAAAAAATGCAAAAAAACCCACAAAAAATGCAAAAAAAATGCAAAAAAAATGCAAAAAAACCCACAAAAAAATGCAAAAAAACCCACAAAAAAATGCAAAAAAACCCACAAAAAAATGCAAAAAAAATGCAAAAAACCCACAAAAAAATGCAAAAAAACACAAAAAAATGCAAAAAAACCCCACAAAAAATGCAAAAAAAATGCAAAAAAAATGCAAAAAAAATGCAAAAAAAATGCAAAAAAATGCAAAAAACCCCACAAAAAATGCAAAAAAAACAAAAAAAAATGCAAAAAAAACACACAAAAAATGCAAAAAAAATGCAAAAAAAAATGCAAAAAAATCCACAAAAAATGCAAAAAAACCCACAAAAAAATGCAAAAAAAATGCAAAAAACCCACAAAAAAATGCAAAAAAAATGCAAAAAAAATGCAAAAAAACCCACAAAAAATGCAAAAAAATGCAAAAAAATGCAAAAAAACCCACAAAAAAAATTCAAAAAAAATGCAAAAAAACACAAAAAAAATGCAAAAAAAAAACACAAAAAATGCAAAAAAAAATGCAAAAAAATGCAAAAAAACCCACAAAAAAATGCAAAAAAAAATGCAAAAAAACCCACAAAAAATGCAAAAAAAATGCAAAAAAAATGCAAAAAAACCCACAAAAAAATGCAAAAAAACCCACAAAAAATGCAAAAAAAATGCAAAAAACCCACAAAAAAATGCAAAAAAACACAAAAAATGCAAAAAAAACCCCACAAAAAATGCAAAAAAAAATGCAAAAAAAATGCAAAAAAAATGCAAAAAAATGCAAAAAAATGCAAAAAACCCCACAAAAAAATGCAAAAAAAACACAAAAAAATGCAAAAAAACACACAAAAAATGCAAAAAAAATGCAAAAAAAAATGCAAAAAAATCCACAAAAAATGCAAAAAAACCCACAAAAAAATGCAAAAAAAATGCAAAAAACCCACAAAAAAATGCAAAAAAAATGCAAAAAAAATGCAAAAAAACCCCACAAAAATGCAAAAAAATGCAAAAAAATGCAAAAAAACCCACAAAAAAATTCAAAAAAAATGCAAAAAAAAATGCAATAAAAATGCAAAAAAAAAACACAAAAAATGCAAAAAAAAATGCAAAAAAACACAAAAAAAATGCAAAAAAAATGCAAAAAAACCCACAAAAAATGCAAAAAAATGCAAAAAAACCCACAAAAAATGCAAAAAAACCCCACAAAAAATGCAAAAAAAATACAAAAAAACACAAAAAAATGCAAAAAAAATGCAAAAAAAAAACACAAAAAATGCAAAAAAAAATGCAAAAAAACACAAAAAAAATGCAAAAAAAATGCAAAAAAACCCACAAAAAATGCAAAAAAATGCAAAAAAACCCACAAAAAAAATGCAAAAAAAATACAAAAAAACACAAAAAAATGCAAAAAAAATGCAAAAAAAAAACACAAAAAATGCAAAAAAAAATGCAAAAAAACACAAAAAAAAATGCAAAAAAAATGCAAAAAAACCCACAAAAAATGCAAAAAAATGCAAAAAAACCCACAAAAAAATGCAAAAAAACCCCACAAAAAATGCAAAAAAAATGCAAAAAAACACAAAAAAAATGCAAAAAAAACACAAAAAATGCAAAAAAAAATGCAAAAAAAATGCAAAAAAACCCACAAAAAATGCAAAAAAAAATGCTAAAAAACCCACAAAAAATGCAAAAAAAATGCAAAAAACCCCACAAAAAATGCAAAAAAAATGCAAAAAAACCCACAAAAAATGCAAAAAAAATGCAAAAAAAATGCAAAAAAACCCACAAAAAAATGCAAAAAAACCCACAAAAAAATGCAAAAAAAACCCACAAAAAAATGCAAAAAAAATGCAAAAAACCCACAAAAAAATGCAAAAAAACACAAAAAAATGCAAAAAAACCCCACAAAAAATGCAAAAAAAATGCAAAAAAAATGCAAAAAAAATGCAAAAAAAATGCAAAAAAATGCAAAAAACCCCACAAAAAAATGCAAAAAAAAACACAAAAAAATGCAAAAAAACACACAAAAAATGCAAAAAAAATGCAAAAAAAAATGCAAAAAAATCCACAAAAAATGCAAAAAAACCCACAAAAAAATGCAAAAAAATGCTAAAAAACCCACAAAAAAATGCAAAAAAACCCACAAAAATGCAAAAAAAATGCAAAAAAAAATGCAAAAAAAATGCAAAAAAAATGCAAAAAACCCCACAAAAAATGCAAAAAAATGCAAAAAAAATGCAAAAAAACCCACAAAAAAATTCAAAAAAAATGCAAAAAAAATGCAAAAAAAATGCAAAAAAAAAACACAAAAAATGCAAAAAAAAACACAAAAAAAATGCAAAAAAATGCAAAAAAACCCACAAAAAAATGCAAAAAAACCCACAAAAAATGCAAAAAAAAATGTAAAAAAATGCAAAAAAAATGCAAAAAACCCCACAAAAATGCAAAAAAAATGCAAAAAAACCCACAAAAAATGCAAAAAAAATGCAAAAAAAATGCAAAAAAAAATGCAAAAAAAATGCAAAAAAATGCAAAAAAACCCACAAAAAAATGCAAAAAAAACCCACAAAAAAATGCAAAAAAAACACAAAAAAATGCAAAAAAAATGCAAAAAAACCCACAAAAAAATGCAAAAAAAATGCAAAAAAACCCACAAAAAATGCAAAAAAATGCAAAAAAAATGCAAAAAAAATGCAAAAAAATGCAAAAAAATGCAAAAAAACCCACAAAAAAATGCAAAAAAACCCACAAAAAATGCAAAAAAAACACAAAAAAATGCAAAAAAAATGCAAAAAAACCCACAAAAAATGCAAAAAAAATGCAAAAAAACCCACAAAAAATGCAAAAAAACCCACAAAAAAATGCAAAAAAACCCACAAAAAAATGCAAAAAAAATGCAAAAAAACCCACAAAAAAATACAAAAAACCCCACAAAAAATGCAAAAAAAATGCAAAAAAAATGCAAAAAAACCCACAAAAAATGCAAAAAAAATGCAAAAAAAATGCAAAAAAACCCACAAAAAAATGCAAAAAAACCCACAAAAAAATGCAAAAAAACCCACAAAAAAATGCAAAAAAAATGCAAAAAACCCACAAAAAAATGCAAAAAAACACAAAAAAATGCAAAAAAACCCCACAAAAAATGCAAAAAAATGCAAAAAAAATGCAAAAAAAATGCAAAAAAAATGCAAAAAAATGCAAAAAACCCCACAAAAAAATGCAAAAAAAAAACACAAAAAATGCAAAAAAACACACAAAAAATGCAAAAAAAATGCAAAAAAAAATGCAAAAAAATCCACAAAAAATGCAAAAAAACCCACAAAAAAATGCAAAAAAATGCTAAAAAACCCACAAAAAAATGCAAAAAAACCCACAAAAATGCAAAAAAAATGCAAAAAAAAATGCAAAAAAAATGCAAAAAAAATGCAAAAAACCCCACAAAAAATGCAAAAAAATGCAAAAAAAAATGCAAAAAAACCCACAAAAAAATTCAAAAAACATGCAAAAAATGCAAAAAAAAACGCAAAAAAACACAAAAAAAATGCAAAAAAATGCAAAAAAACCCACAAAAAAATGCAAAAAAACCCACAAAAAATGCAAAAAAAAATGTAAAAAAATGCAAAAAAAATGCAAAAAACCCCACAAAAATGCAAAAAAAATGCAAAAAACCCACAAAAAATGCAAAAAAAATGCAAAAAAAATGCAAAAAAAAATGCAAAAAAAAATGCAAAAAAATGCAAAAAAACCCACAAAAAAATGCAAAAAAACCCACAAAAAAATGCAAAAAAAACACAAAAAAATGCAAAAAAAATGCAAAAAAACCCACAAAAAAATGCAAAAAAAATGCAAAAAAACCCACAAAAAATGCAAAAAAATGCAAAAAAAATGCAAAAAAAATGCAAAAAAAAATGCAAAAAATGCAAAAAAACCCACAAAAAAATGCAAAAAAACCCACAAAAAATGCAAAAAAAACACAAAAAAATGCAAAAAAAATGCAAAAAAACCCACAAAAAAATGCAAAAAAAATGCAAAAAAACCCACAAAAAATGCAAAAAAACCCACAAAAAAATGCAAAAAAACCCACAAAAAAATGCAAAAAAAATGCAAAAAAACCCACAAAAAAAATACAAAAAACCCCACAAAAAATGCAAAAAAAATGCAAAAAAAATGCAAAAAAACCCACAAAAAATGCAAAAAAAATGCAAAAAAACCCACAAAAAAATTCAAAAAAAAATGCAAAAAAACACAAAAAAATGCAAAAAAAAACACAAAAAAAATGCAAAAAAACCCACAGAAAAATGCAAAAAAAACACAAAAAATGCAAAAAAACCCACAAAAAATGCAAAAATAATGCAAAAAAAATGCAAAAAAAATGCAAAAAAAATGCAAAAAAACCCACAAAAATGCAAAAAAAAAGCAAAAAAACACAAAAAAAATGCAAAAAAACCCACAAAAAATGCAAAAAAAATGCAAAAAAACCCACAAAAAAATGCAAAAAAACCCACAAAAAAATGCAAAAAAACCCACAAAAAAATGCAAAAAAACACACAAAAAATGCAAAAAAATGCAAAAAAAATGCAAAAAAACCCACAAAAAATGCAAAAAAAAATGCAAAAAAACCACACAAAAAAATGCAAAAAAACCCACAAAAAAATGCAAAAAAAACACAAAAAAATGCAAAAAAAAATGCAAAAAAACCCACAAAAAAATGCAAAAAATCCCACAAAAAAATGCAAAAAAAATGCAAAAAAACCCACAAAAAATGCAAAAAAAACCCACAAAAAAATGCAAAAAAAATGCAAAAAAACCCACAAAAAAATGCAAAAAACCCCACAAAAAATGCAAAAAAAATGCAAAAAAAATGCAAAAAACCCCACAAAAAATGCAAAAAAAATGCAAAAAAACCCCACAAAAAATGCAAAAAAAATGCAAAAAAAAAATGCAAAAAAAATGCAAAAAAAATGCAAAAAACCCCACAAAAAATGCAAAAAAAATGCAAAAAAACCCACAAAAAATGCAAAAAAAATGCAAAAAAAACCCACAAAAAAATGCAAAAAAAAACACAAAAAAATGCAAAAAAACCCACAAAAAAATGCAAAAAAAAAATGCAAAAAAAAATGCAAAAAAAAACACAAAAAATGCAAAAAAAAATGCAAAAAAAATGCAAAAAAACCCACAAAAAATGCAAAAAAAATGCAAAAAAAACCACAAAAAATGCAAAAAAAATGCAAAAAAAATGCAAAAAAAATGCAAAAAAAAAACAAAAAATGCAAAAAAAAATGCAAAAAAAATGCAAAAAAACCCACAAAAAATGCAAAAAAAATGCAAAAAACCCCACAAAAAATGCAAAAAAACCCACAAAAAAATGCAAAAAAACCCACAAAAAAATGCAAAAAAACCCACAAAAAATGCAAAAAAACCCACAAAAAAATGCAAAAAAACCCACAAAAAAATGCAAAAAAAAACCCACAAAAAAATGCAAAAAAACACAAAAAAATGCAAAAAAAACCCACAAAAAATGCAAAAAAAATGCAAAAAAAATGCAAAAAAAATGCAAAAAAAATGCAAAAAAAATGCAAAAAAATGCAAAAAACCCCACAAAAAAATGCAAAAAAAACACAAAAAAATGCAAAAAAACCCACAAAAAATGCAAAAAAAATGCAAAAAAAATGCAAAAAAAATGCAAAAAAACCCACAAAAAATGCAAAAAAACCCACAAAAAAATGCAAAAAAAACCACAAAAAATGCAAAAAAACCCACAAAAATGCAAAAAAAATGCAAAAAAAATGCAAAAAAAATGCAAAAAAAATGCAAAAAAATGCAAAAAAACCCACAAAAAATGCAAAAAAATGCACAAAAAATGCAAAAAAAATGCAAAAAAAATGCAAAAAAACCCACAAAAAATGCAAAAAAAAATGCAAAAAAAATGCAAAAAAACCCACAAAAAATGCAAAAAAACCCACAAAAAAATGCAAAAAAACCCACAAAAAAATGCAAAAAAAATGCAAAAAAACCCACAAAAAAATGCAAAAAAAATGCAAAAAAACCCACAAAAAAATGCAAAAAAAATGCAAAAAAACCCACAAAAAATGCAAAAAAACCCACAAAAAAATGCAAAAAAACCCACAAAAAATGCAAAAAAAATGCAAAAAAACCCACAAAAAATGCAAAAAAAACCCACAAAAAAATGCAAAAAAACCCACAAAAAAATGCAAAAAAAATGCAAAAAAACCCACAAAAAAATGCAAAAAAAATGCAAAAAAAATGCAAAAAAAATGCAAAAAAACCCACAAAAAATGCAAAAAAACCCACAAAAAAATGCAAAAAAACCCACAAAAAATGCAAAAAAACCCACAAAAAATGCAAAAAAAATGCAAAAAAAATGCAAAAAAATGCAAAAAAAATGCAAAAAACCCCACAAAAAATGCAAAAAAAATGCACAAAAAATGCAAAAAAAATGCAAAAAAAATGCAAAAAAAATGCAAAAAAACCCACAAAAAATGCAAAAAAACCCACAAAAAAATGCAAAAAAACCCACAAAAAATGCAAAAAAACCCACAAAAAATGCAAAAAAAATGCAAAAAAAATGCAAAAAAAATGCAAAAAAAATGCAAAAAAATGCAAAAAAAATGCAAAAAAAAAACACAAAAAATGCAAAAAAAAATGCAAAAAAACACAAAAAAAATGCAAAAAAAATGCAAAAAAACCCACAAAAAATGCAAAAAAATGCAAAAAAACCCACGAAAAAAATGCAAAAAAACCAACAAAAAATGCAAAAAAAATGCAAAAAAATGCAAAAAAAATGCAAAAAAAATGCAAAAAACCCCACAAAAAATGCAAAAAAAATGCAAAAAAACCCACAAAAATGCAAAAAAAATGCAAAAAAAATGCAAAAAAAATGCAAAAAACCCCACAAAAAATGCAAAAAAAATGCAAAAAAACCCACAAAAAATGCAAAAAAACCCACAAAAAAATGCAAAAAACCCACAAAAAATGCAAAAAAACCACAAAAAATGCAAAAAAAATGCAAAAAAAATGCAAAAAAAATGCAAAAAAAATGCAAAAAACCCCACAAAAAATGCAAAAAAATGCACAAAAAATGCAAAAAAAATGCAAAAAAAATGCAAAAAAACCCACAAAAAATGCAAAAAAAATGCAAAAAAAATGCAAAAAAAATGCAAAAAAACCCACAAAAAATGCAAAAAAACCCACAAAAAAATGCAAAAAAAACCCACAAAAAAATGCAAAAAAAATGCAAAAAAACCCACAAAAAAATGCAAAAAAAAATGCAAAAAAACCCACAAAAAAATGCAAAAAAAATGCAAAAAAACCCCACAAAAAATGCAAAAAAACCCACAAAAAAATGCAAAAAAACCCACAAAAAATGCAAAAAAAAATGCAAAAAAACCCACAAAAAATGCAAAAAAACCCACAAAAAATGCAAAAAAACCCACAAAAAAATGCAAAAAAAATGCAAAAAAACCCACAAAAAAATGCAAAAAAAATGCAAAAAAAATGCAAAAAAACCCACAAAAAATGCAAAAAAACCACAAAAAAATGCAAAAAAACCCACAAAAAATGCAAAAAAACCCACAAGAAATGCAAAAAAAATGCAAAAAAAATGCAAAAAAAATGCAAAAAAAATGCAAAAAAACCCCACAAAAAATGCAAAAAAATGCACAAAAAATGCAAAAAAAATGCAAAAAAACCCACAAAAAATGCAAAAAAAATGCAAAAAAAATGCAAAAAAACCCACAAAAAATGCAAAAAAACCCACAAAAAAATGCAAAAAAACCCACAAAAAAATGCAAAAAAAATGCAAAAAAACCCACAAAAAAATGCAAAAAAAATGCAAAAAAACCCACAAAAAATGCAAAAAAACCCACAAAAAAATGCAAAAAAAATGCAAAAAAACCCACAAAAAATGCAAAAAAACCCACAAAAAATGCAAAAAAACCCACAAAAAATGCAAAAAAAATGCAAAAAAACCCACAAAAAATGCAAAAAAAAACCCACAAAAAAATGCAAAAAAACCCACAAAAAAATGCAAAAAAAATGCAAAAAAACCCACAAAAAAATGCAAAAAAAATGCAAAAAAATGCAAAAAAACCCACAAAAAATGCAAAAAAACCCACTAAAAAATGCAAAAAAACCCACAAAAATGCAAAAAAACCCACAAAAAATGCAAAAAAAATGCAAAAAAAATGCAAAAAAATGCAAAAAAAATGCAAAAAACCCCACAAAAAATGCAAAAAAATGCACAAAAAATGCAAAAAAAATGCAAAAAAAATGCAAAAAAACCCACAAAAAATGCAAAAAAAATGCAAAAAAAATGCAAAAAAAATGCAAAAAAACCCACAAAAAATGCAAAAAAACCCACAAAAAAATGCAAAAAAACCCACAAAAAAATGCAAAAAAAATGCAAAAAAACCCACAAAAAAATGCAAAAAAAATGCAAAAAAACCCACAAAAAAATGCAAAAAAAATGCAAAAAAACCCACAAAAAATGCAAAAAAACCCACAAAAAAATGCAAAAAAACCCACAAAAAATGCAAAAAAAATGCAAAAAAACCCACAAAAAATGCAAAAAAAACCCACAAAAAATGCAAAAAAACCCACAAAAAAATGCAAAAAAAATGCAAAAGAACCCACAAAAAAATGCAAAAAAAATGCAAAAAAAATGCAAAAAAAATGCAAAAAAACCCACAAAAAATGCAAAAAAACCCACAAAAAAATGCAAAAAAACCCACAAAAAATGCAAAAAAACCCACAAGAAATGCAAAAAAAATGCAAAAAAAATGCAAAAAAAATGCAAAAA
>JAKRKW010000195.1:0-20000 GCA_023566125.1 Zingel zingel
TTTTTACATTTTTTTGTGGGTTTTTTTGCATTTTTTTGGTGTTTTTTTTGCATTTTTTGCATTTTTTTGTGTTTTTTTTGCATTTTTTGCATTTTTTTTGTATTTTTATTGCATTTTTTTGCATTTTTTTTGCATTTTTTTGTGGGTTTTTTGAATTTTTTTGCATTTTTTTTGCATTTTTTTGTGGGTTTTTTGCATTTTTTTTTGCATTTTTTTTGCATTTTAATTTGCATTTTTTTTCATTTTTTGTGTTTTTTTTTGCATTTTTTTTGCATTTTTTGCATTTTTTTTGCATTTTTTTTGTTTTTTTTGCATTTTTTTTTGCATTTTTTTGCATTTTTTTGCATTTTTTTTGCATTTTTTTGCATTTTTTTTTGCATTTTTTTGCATTTTTTTTGCATTTTTTTGCATTTTTTTTGCATTTTTTTGCATTTTTTTTTGCATTTTTTTTGTGTTTTTTTGCACTTTTTTTTTACATTTTTTTTGCATTTTTTTGAATTTTTTTGCATTTTTTTTGCATTTTTTTGCATTTTTTTGCATTTTTTTTTGCATTTTTTTGGTGTTTTTTTGCATTTTTTGCATTTTTTTGTGTTTTTTTTGCATTTTTTGCATTTTTTTTGTATTTTTATTGCATTTTTTTGCATTTTTTTTGCATTTTTTTGTGGGTTTTTTGAATTTTTTTGCATTTTTTTTGCATTTTTTTGTGGGTTTTTTGCATTTTTTTTTTGCATTTTTTTTGCATTTTAATTTGCATTTTTTTTCATTTTTTGTGTTTTTTTTTGCATTTTTTTTTGCATTTTTTGCATTTTTTTTGCATTTTTTTTTGCATTTTTTTTTGCATTTTTTTTTTGCATTTTGTTGCATTTTTTTTTGTATTTTTTTGCATTTTTTTTGCATTTTTTTTTGTATTTTTTTGTATTTTTATTGCATTTTTTTGCATTTTTTTTGCATTTTTTTGTGGGTTTTTTGCATTTTTTTTGCATTTTTTTGCATTTTTTTGCATTTTTTGCATTTTTTTGTGTTTTTTTTGCATTTTTTGCATTTTTTTTGTATTTTTATTGCATTTTTGTGCATTTTTTTTGCATTTTTTTGTTGGTTTTTTGCATTTTTTTTTTGCATTTTTTTGCATTTTTTGTTGCATTTTTTTTGTGTGTTTTTTTGCATTTTTTTTGTTTTTTTTTTGCATTTTTTTGTGTTTTTTTTGCATTTTTTTGTTTTGCATTTTTTGCATTTTTTTTGCATTTTTTTTGCATTTTTTTTGCATTTTTTTGTTTTGTTTTTTGCATTTTTTTGTTTTTTTTTGCATTTTTTTTGCATTTTTTGCATTTTTTTTGCATTTTTTTTGCATTTTTTTTGCATTTTTTTTGCATTTTTTTTGTGTTTTTTTTTGCATTTTTTTGTGTTTTTTTGCATTTTTTTTGCATTTTTTTGCATTTTTTTTTGCATTTTTTTTGCATTTTTTTTTGCATTTTTTTGGCATTTTTTTTGCATTTTTTTTGTGTTTTTTTTGCATTTTTTTGCATTTTTTGCATTTTTTTGTGTTTTTTTTGCATTTTTTGCATTTTTTTTGTATTTTTATTGCATTTTTTTGCATTTTTTTTGCATTTTTTTGTGGGTTTTTTGCATATTTTTTTTGCATTTTTTGTTGCATTTTTTTTGTGGTTTTTTTTGCATTTTTTTTGTTTTTTTTTGCATTTTTTTGCATTTTTTTGCATTTTTTTGCATTTTTTTTGCATTTTTTTTGCATTTTTTTTTGTATTTTTTTGTATTTTTATTGCATTTTTTTGCATTTTTTTTGCATTTTTTTGTGGGTTTTTTGCATTTTTTTTGCATTTTTTTGCATTTTTTTGCATTTTTTGCATTTTTTTGTGTTTTTTTGCATTTTTTGCATTTTTTTTGTATTTTTATTGCATTTTTGTGCATTTTTTTTGCATTTTTTTGTTGGTTTTTTGCATTTTTTTTTTGCATTTTTTTGCATTTTTTGTTGCATTTTTTTTGTGTGTTTTTTTGCATTTTTTTTGTTTTTTTTTTGCATTTTTTTGTGTTTTTTTTGCATTTTTTTGTTTTGCATTTTTTGCATTTTTTTTGCATTTTTTTTGCATTTTTTTTGCATTTTTTTGTTTTGTTTTTTGCATTTTTTTGTTTTTTTTTGCATTTTTTTTGCATTTTTTGCATTTTTTTTGCATTTTTTTTGCATTTTTTTTGCATTTTTTTTGCATTTTTTTTGTGTTTTTTTTTGCATTTTTTTGTGTTTTTTTGCATTTTTTTTGCATTTTTTTGCATTTTTTTTTGCATTTTTTTTGCATTTTTTTTTGCATTTTTTTGGCATTTTTTTTGCATTTTTTTTGTGTTTTTTTTGCATTTTTTTGCATTTTTTGCATTTTTTTGTGTTTTTTTTGCATTTTTTGCATTTTTTTTGTATTTTTATTGCATTTTTTTGCATTTTTTTTGCATTTTTTTGTGGGTTTTTTGCATATTTTTTTTGCATTTTTTGTTGCATTTTTTTTGTGGTTTTTTTTGCATTTTTTTTGTTTTTTTTTGCATTTTTTTGCATTTTTTTGCATTTTTTTGCATTTTTTTTGCATTTTTTTTGCATTTTTTTTTACATTTTTTTGCATTTTTTTTGCATTTTTTTGCATTTTTTTTGCATTTTTTTGCATTTTTTTTTGCATTTTTTTTGTGTTTTTTTTGCACTTTTTTTTTTTACATTTTTTTTGCATTTTTTTGCATTTTTTTTGCATTTTTTTTGCATTGTTTTGCATTTTTTTGCATTTTTTTTTGCATTTTTTTTGTGTTTTTTTTGCACTTTTTTTTTACATTTTTTTTGTGGGTTTTTTTTGCATTTTTTTGGTGTTTTTTTTGCATTTTTTGCATTTTTTTGTGTTTTTTTTGCATTTTTTGCATTTTTTTTGTATTTTTATTGCATTTTTTTGCATTTTTTTTTGCATTTTTTTGTGGGTTTTTTGAATTTTTTTGCATTTTTTTTGCATTTTTTTGTGGGTTTTTTGCATTTTTTTTTTGCATTTTTTTTGCATTTTAATTTGCATTTTTTTTCATTTTTTGTGTTTTTTTTTGCATTTTTTTTGCATTTTTTGCATTTTTTTTGCATTTTTTTTTGCATTTTTTTTTGCATTTTTTTTTTGCATTTTGTTGCATTTTTTTTTGTATTTTTTTGCATTTTTTTTGCATTTTTTTTTGTATTTTTTTGTATTTTTATTGCATTTTTTTGCATTTTTTTTGCATTTTTTTGTGGGTTTTTTGCATTTTTTTTGCATTTTTTTGCATTTTTTTGCATTTTTTGCATTTTTTTGTGTTTTTTTTGCATTTTTTGCATTTTTTTTGTATTTTTATTGCATTTTTTTGCATTTTTTTTGCATTTTTTTGTTGGTTTTTTGCATTTTTTTTTTGCATTTTTTTGCATTTTTTTGCATTTTTTGTTGCATTTTTTTGTGGGTTTTTTGCATTTTTTTGTGTTTTTTTGCATTTTTTTTGTGTTTTTTTTGCATTTTTTTGCATTTTTTTTGCAATTTTTTGCATTTTTTTTGCATTTTTTTGCATTTTTTTTTGCATTTTTTGCATTTTTTTTGCAATTTTTTTGCATTTTTTTTGTTTTTTTTTGCATTTTTTTGTGTTTTTTTTGCATTTTTTTGCATTTTTTTGCATTTTTTTTGCATTTTTTTGCATTTTTTTTGTTTGTTTTTTTGCATTTTTTGCATTTTTTTTGGTTTTTTTTTTGCATTTTTTTGCGTTTTTTTTTGCATTTTTTTTGCATTTTTTTTTGCATTTTTTTGGCATTTTTATTGCATTTTTTTGCATTTTTTTGCATTTTTTTGTGGGTTTTTTGCATATTTTTTTTGCATTTTTTTTGCATTTTTTGTTGCATTTTTTTGCATTTTTTTTTGCATTTTTTTTGTGTTTTTTTTTGCATTTTTTTACATTTTTTTTGCATTTTTTTGCATTTTTTTTGCATTTTTTTGCATTTTTTTTTGCATTTTTTTGCATTTTTTTTGCATTTTTTTGCATTTTTTTTTGCATTTTTTTTGTGTTTTTTTTGCACTTTTTTTTTGCATTTTTTTGCATTTTTTTTGCATTTTTTTTGCATTTTTTTGCATTTTTTTTGCATTTTTCTTTGCATTTTTTTTGTGTTTTTTTTGCATTTTTTTTTGCATTTTTTTGTTTTTTTTGCATTTTTTGCATTTTTTTTTGTATTTTTATTGCATTTTTTTGCATTTTTTTTGCATTTTAATTTGCATTTTTTTTCATTTTTTGTGTTTTTTTTGCATTTTTTTTGCATTTTTTGCATTTTTTTTGCATTTTTTTTTGCATTTTTTTTTGCATTTTTTTTTGCATTTTGTTGGATTTTTTTTTGTATTTTTTTGCATTTTTTTGCATTTTTTTGCATTTTTTGCATTTTTTTGTTTTTTTTGCATTTTTTGCATTTTTTTTGTATTTTTATTGCATTTTTTTGCATTTTTTTTGCATTTTTTTGTTGGTTTTTTGCATTTTTTTTTGCATTTTTTTGCATTTTTTGTTGCATTTTTTTTGTGGGTTTTTTGCATTTTTTTTGCATTTTTTTTGTGTTTTTTTTGCATTTTTTTGCATTTTTTTTGCATTTTTTTGCATTTTTTTTGCATTTTTTTGCATTTTTTTGCATTTTTTTGCATTTTTTTTTGCATTTTTTGCATTTTTTTTTGCAATTTTTTGCATTTTTTTTGCATTTTTTTGCATTTTTTTTTGCATTTTTTGCATTTTTTTGCAATTTTTTTGCATTTTTTTTGTTTTTTTTTTTGCATTTTTTTGTTTTTTTTGCATTTTTTTGCATTTTTTTGCATTTTTTTTGCATTTTTTTGCATTTTTTTGCAATTTTTTTGCATTTTTTTTGTTTTTTTTGCATTTTTTTGCATTTTTTTGCATTTTTTTGCATTTTTTTTGCATTTTTTTGCATTTTTTTTTGCATTTTTTTGCATTTTTTTTGCATTTTTTTGCATTTTTTTTGCATTTTTTTGCATTTTTTTGCATTTTTTTTTGCATTTTTTTTGTGTTTTTTTGCACTTTTTTTTTTACATTTTTTTTGCATTTTTTTGCATTTTTTTTGCATTTTTTTGTGTTTTTTTGCACTTTTTTTTTTACATTTTTTTTGCATTTTTTTTGCATTTTTTTTGCATTTTTTTTGCATTTTTTTGCATTTTTTTTGCATTTTTTTTTGCATTTTTTTGTGTTTTTTTTTGCATTTTTTGCATTTTTTTTACATTTTTTTTACATTTTTTTGCATTTTTTTTGCATTTTTTTTTGCATTTTTTGCATTTTTTTTGCATTTTTTTTGCATTTTTTTTGCATTTTTTTTGTTTTGTTTTTTGCATTTTTTTGTGTTTTTTTTGCATTTTTTTTGCATTTTTTGCATTTTTTTTGCATTTTTTTTGCATTTTTTTTGCATTTTTTTTGCATTTTTTTTGTGTTTTTTTGCATTTTTTTTGCATTTTTTTTGCATTTTTTTGCATTTTTTTTGTTTTTTTTGCATTTTTTTTTGCATTTTTTTGCATTTTTTTGCATTTTTTTTGCATTTTTTTGCATTTTTTTTTGCATTTTTTTGTGTTTTTTTTGCACTTTTTTTTTTTACATTTTTTTTGCATTTTTTTGCATTTTTTTTGCATTTTTTTTGCATTTTTTTGCATTTTTTTTTGCATTTTTTTGTGTTTTTTTTGCACTTTTTTTTTACATTTTTTTGTGGGTTTTTTTGCATTTTTTTGGTGTTTTTTTTGCATTTTTTGCATTTTTTTGTGTTTTTTTTGCATTTTTTGCATTTTTTTTGTATTTTTATTGCATTTTTTTGCATTTTTTTTGCATTTTTTTGTGGGTTTTTTGAATTTTTTTGCATTTTTTTTGCATTTTTTTGTGGGTTTTTTGCATTTTTTTTTGCATTTTTTTTGCATTTTAATTTGCATTTTTTTTCATTTTTTGTGTTTTTTTTTGCATTTTTTTTGCATTTTTTGCATTTTTTTTGCATTTTTTTTGTTTTTTTTGCATTTTTTTTTGCATTTTTTTGCATTTTTTTGCATTTTTTTTGCATTTTTTTGCATTTTTTTTTGCATTTTTTTGTGTTTTTTTTGCACTTTTTTTTTTTACATTTTTTTTGCATTTTTTTGCATTTTTTTTGCATTTTTTTTGCATTTTTTTGCATTTTTTTTTGCATTTTTTTGTGTTTTTTTTGCACTTTTTTTTTACATTTTTTTGTGGGTTTTTTTGCATTTTTTTGGTGTTTTTTTTGCATTTTTTGCATTTTTTTGTGTTTTTTTTGCATTTTTTGCATTTTTTTGCATTTTTTTGCATTTTTTTTGCATTTTTTTGCATTTTTTTTTGCATTTTTTTGTGTTTTTTTTGCACTTTTTTTTTTTACATTTTTTTTGCATTTTTTTGCATTTTTTTTGCATTTTTTTTGCATTTTTTTGCATTTTTTTTTGCATTTTTTTGTGTTTTTTTTGCACTTTTTTTTTACATTTTTTTGTGGGTTTTTTTGCATTTTTTTGGTGTTTTTTTTGCATTTTTTGCATTTTTTTGTGTTTTTTTTGCATTTTTTGCATTTTTTTTGTATTTTTATTGCATTTTTTTGCATTTTTTTTGCATTTTTTTGTGGGTTTTTTGAATTTTTTTGCATTTTTTTTGCATTTTTTTGTGGGTTTTTTGCATTTTTTTTTGCATTTTTTTTGCATTTTAATTTGCATTTTTTTTCATTTTTTGTGTTTTTTTTTGCATTTTTTTTGCATTTTTTGCATTTTTTTTGCATTTTTTTTTGCATTTTTTTTTGCATTTTTTTTTGCATTTTGTTGCATTTTTTTTGTATTTTTTTGCATTTTTTTTGCATTTTTTTTTGTATTTTTTTGTATTTTTATTGCATTTTTTTGCATTTTTTTTGCATTTTTTTGTGGGTTTTTTGCATTTTTTTTGCATTTTTTTGCATTTTTTTGCATTTTTTGCATTTTTTTGTGTTTTTTTTGCATTTTTTGCATTTTTTTTGTATTTTTATTGCATTTTTTTGCATTTTTTTTGCATTTTTTTGTTGGTTTTTTGCATTTTTTTTTTGCATTTTTTTGCATTTTTTTGCATTTTTTGTTGCATTTTTTTTGTGGGTTTTTTGCATTTTTTTGTGTTTTTTTTGCATTTTTTTTGTGTTTTTTTTGCATTTTTTTGCATTTTTTTTGCATTTTTTTGCATTTTTTTTGCATTTTTTTGCATTTTTTTGCATTTTTTTGCATTTTTTTGCATTTTTTTTTGCATTTTTTGCATTTTTTTTGCAATTTTTTGCATTTTTTTTGCATTTTTTTATATTTTTTTTTGCATTTTTTGCATTTTTTTTGCAATTTTTTTGCATTTTTTTTGTTTTGTTTTTTGCATTTTTTTGTTTTTTTTGCATTTTTTTGCATTTTTTTGCATTTTTTTTTGCATTTTTTTGCATTTTTTTGCAATTTTTTTGCATTTTTTTTGTGTTTTTTTTGCATTTTTTTGCATTTTTTGCATTTTTTTGTGGTTTTTTTGCATTTTTTGCATTTTTTTTGTATTTTTTTTGCATTTTTTTGTGGGTTTTTTGCATTTTTTTTTTGCATTTTTTGTTGCATTTTTTTTGTGGGTTTTTTGCATTTTATGTGGGTTTTTTGCATTTTTTTTTGTATTTTTTTGCATTTTTTTTGTGGTTTTTTTTGAATTTTTTTGTGTTTTTTTGCATTTTTTTTGCATTTTTTTTGCATTTTTTTGCATTTTTTTGCATTTTTTGTGGGTTTTTTGCATTTTTTGCATTTTTTTTTGCATTTTTTTTGTTTTTTTTTGCATTTTTTTTTGCATTTTTTTGCATTTTTTTTGCATTTTTTTGCATTTTTTTTTGCATTTTTTTTGTGTTTTTTTTGCACTTTTTTTTTACATTTTTTTGTGGGTTTTTTTGCATTTTTTTGGTGTTTTTTTTGCATTTTTTGCATTTTTTTGTGTTTTTTTTGCATTTTTTGCATTTTTTTTGTATTTTTATTGCATTTTTTTGCATTTTTTTTTGCATTTTTTTGTGGGTTTTTTGAATTTTTTTGCATTTTTTTTGCATTTTTTTGTGGGTTTTTTGCATTTTTTTTTGCATTTTTTTTGCATTTTAATTTGCATTTTTTTTCATTTTTTGTGTTTTTTTTTGCATTTTTTTTGCATTTTTTGCATTTTTTTTGCATTTTTTTTTGCATTTTTTTTTGCATTTTTTTTTGCATTTTGTTGCATTTTTTTTGTATTTTTTTGCATTTTTTTTGCATTTTTTTTTGTATTTTTTTGTATTTTTATTGCATTTTTTTGCATTTTTTTTGCATTTTTTTGTGGGTTTTTTGCATTTTTTTTGCATTTTTTTGCATTTTTTTGCATTTTTTGCATTTTTTTGTGTTTTTTTTGCATTTTTTGCATTTTTTTTGTATTTTTATTGCATTTTTTTGCTTTTTTTTGCATTTTTTTGTTGGTTTTTTGCATTTTTTTTTTGCATTTTTTTGCATTTTTTTGCATTTTTTGTTGCATTTTTTTTGTGGGTTTTTTGCATTTTTTTGTGTTTTTTTTGCATTTTTTTTGTGTTTTTTTTGCATTTTTTGCATTTTTTTTGCAATTTTTTGCATTTTTTTTGCATTTTTTTATATTTTTTTTTGCATTTTTTGCATTTTTTTTGCAATTTTTTTGCATTTTTTTTGTTTTGTTTTTTGCATTTTTTTGTTTTTTTTGCATTTTTTTGCATTTTTTTGCATTTTTTTTTGCATTTTTTTGCATTTTTTTGCAATTTTTTTGCATTTTTTTTGTGTTTTTTTTGCATTTTTTTGCATTTTTTGCATTTTTTTGTGTTTTTTTTGCATTTTTTGCATTTTTTTTGTATTTTTATTGCATTTTTTTGCATTTTTTTGCATTTTTTTGTGGGTTTTTTGCATTTTTTTTTTTGCATTTTTTGTTGCATTTTTTTTGTGGGTTTTTTGCATTTTTTTGTGTTTTTTTTGCATTTTTTTTGTGTTTTTTTTGCATTTTCTTGCATTTTTTTTGCATTTTTTTGCATTTTTTTTGCAATTTTTTGCATTTTTTTTGCATTTTTTTGCATTTTTTTTGCATTTTTTGCATTTTTTTTTGCAATTTTTTTGCATTTTTTTTGTTTTTTTTTTTGCAATTTTTTGCATTTTTTTTGCATTTTTTTGCATTTTTTTTTGCATTTTTTGCATTTTTTTGCAATTTTTTTGCATTTTTTTTGTTTTTTTTTTTGCATTTTTTTGTGTTTTTTTTGCATTTTTTTGCATTTTTTTGTATTTTTATTGCATTTTTTTGCATTTTTTTGTTGGTTTTTTGCATTTTTTTTTTGCATTTTTTTGCATTTTTTTGCATTTTTTGTTGCATTTTTTTTGTGGGTTTTTTGCATTTTTTTGTGTTTTTTTTGCATTTTTTTTGTGTTTTTTTTGCATTTTTTTGCATTTTTTTTGCATTTTTTTGCATTTTTTTGCATTTTTTTTTGCATTTTTTGCATTTTTTTTGCAATTTTTTGCATTTTTTTTGCATTTTTTTATATTTTTTTTTGCATTTTTTGCATTTTTTTTGCAATTTTTTTGCATTTTTTTTGTTTTTTTTTTTGCATTTTTTTGTTTTTTTTTGCATTTTTTTGCATTTTTTTGCATTTTTTTTTGCATTTTTTTGCATTTTTTTGTGGGTTTTTTGCATTTTTTTTTTGCATTTTTTGTTGCATTTTTTTTGTGGGTTTTTTGCATTTTTTTGTGTTTTTTTTGCATTTTTTTTGTTTTTTTTGCAATTTTTTGCATTTTTTTTGCATTTTTTTGCATTTTTTTTGCATTTTTTGCATTTTTTTTGCAATTTTTTTGCATTTTTTTTGTTTTTTTTTTTGCAATTTTTTGCATTTTTTTTGCATTTTTTTGCATTTTTTTTTGCATTTTTTTCATTTTTTTTGCAATTTTTTTGCATTTTTTTGTTTTTTTTTTTGCATTTTTTTGTGTTTTTTTTGCATTTTTTTGCATTTTTTTGCATTTTTTTGCAATTTTTTTGCATTTTTTTTGTGTTTTTTTTGCATTTTTTGCATTTTTTTGTGTTTTTTTTGCATTTTTTGCATTTTTTTTGTATTTTTATTGCATTTTTTTGCATTTTTTTTTGCATTTTTTTGTGGGTTTTTTGAATTTTTTTGCATTTTTTTTGCATTTTTTTGTGGGTTTTTTGCATTTTTTTTTTGCATTTTTTTTGCATTTTAATTTGCATTTTTTTTCATTTTTTGTGTTTTTTTTTGCATTTTTTTTGCATTTTTTGCATTTTTTTTGCATTTTTTTTTGCATTTTTTTTTGCATTTTTTTTTTGCATTTTGTTGCATTTTTTTTTGTATTTTTTTGCATTTTTTTTGCATTTTTTTTTGTATTTTTTTGTATTTTTATTGCATTTTTTTGCATTTTTTTTGCATTTTTTTGTGGGTTTTTTGCATTTTTTTTGCATTTTTTTGCATTTTTTTGCATTTTTTGCATTTTTTTGTGTTTTTTTTGCATTTTTTGCATTTTTTTTGTATTTTTATTGCATATTTTTGCATTTTTTTTGCATTTTTTTGTTGGTTTTTTGCATTTTTTTTTTGCATTTTTTTGCATTTTTTTGCATTTTTTGTTGCATTTTTTTGTGGGTTTTTTGCATTTTTTTGTGTTTTTTTGCATTTTTTTTGTGTTTTTTTTGCATTTTTTTGCATTTTTTTTGCAATTTTTTGCATTTTTTTTGCATTTTTTTGCATTTTTTTTTGCATTTTTTGCATTTTTTTTGCAATTTTTTTGCATTTTTTTTGTTTTTTTTTGCATTTTTTTGTGTTTTTTTTGCATTTTTTTGCATTTTTTTGCATTTTTTTTGCATTTTTTTGCATTTTTTTTGGTTTTTTTTTTGCATTTTTTTGCGTTTTTTTTTGCATTTTTTTTGCATTTTTTTTTGCATTTTTTTGGCATTTTTATTGCATTTTTTTGCATTTTTTTGCATTTTTTTGCATTTTTTTTGCATTTTAATTTGCATTTTTTTTCATTTTTTGTGTTTTTTTTGCATTTTTTTTGCATTTTTTGCATTTTTTTTGCATTTTTTTTTGCATTTTTTTTTGCATTTTGTTGGATTTTTTTTTGTATTTTTTTGCATTTTTTTGCATTTTTTTGCATTTTTTGCATTTTTTTGTTTTTTTTGCATTTTTTGCATTTTTTTTGTATTTTTATTGCATTTTTTTGCATTTTTTTTGCATTTTTTTGTTGGTTTTTTGCATTTTTTTTTGCATTTTTTTGCATTTTTTGTTGCATTTTTTTGTGGGTTTTTTGCATTTTTTTTGCATTTTTTTTGTGTTTTTTTTGCATTTTTTTGCATTTTTTTTGCATTTTTTTGCATTTTTTTTGCATTTTTTTGCATTTTTTTGCATTTTTTTGCATTTTTTTTTGCATTTTTTGCATTTTTTTTTGCAATTTTTTGCATTTTTTTTGCATTTTTTTGCATTTTTTTTTGCATTTTTTGCATTTTTTTGCAATTTTTTTGCATTTTTTTTGTTTTTTTTTTGCATTTTTTTGTTTTTTTTGCATTTTTTTGCATTTTTTTGCATTTTTTTTGCATTTTTTTGCATTTTTTTGCAATTTTTTTGCATTTTTTTTGCATTTTTTTTTGCATTTTTTTTTGCATTTTGTTGGATTTTTTTTTGTATTTTTTTGCATTTTTTTGCATTTTTTTGCATTTTTTGCATTTTTTTGTTTTTTTTGCATTTTTTGCATTTTTTTTGTATTTTTATTGCATTTTTTTGCATTTTTTTTGCATTTTTTTGTTGGTTTTTTGCATTTTTTTTTGCATTTTTTTGCATTTTTTGTTGCATTTTTTTTGTGGGTTTTTTGCATTTTTTTTGCATTTTTTTTGTGTTTTTTTTGCATTTTTTTGCATTTTTTTTGCATTTTTTTGCATTTTTTTTTGCATTTTTTTGCATTTTTTTGCATTTTTTTGCATTTTTTTTTGCATTTTTTGCATTTTTTTTTGCAATTTTTTGCATTTTTTTTGCATTTTTTTGCATTTTTTTTTGCATTTTTTGCATTTTTTTGCAATTTTTTTGCATTTTTTTTGTTTTTTTTTTTGCATTTTTTTGTTTTTTTTGCATTTTTTTGCATTTTTTTGCATTTTTTTTGCATTTTTTTGCATTTTTTTGCAATTTTTTTGCATTTTTTTTGTTTTTTTTGCATTTTTTTGCATTTTTTTGCATTTTTTTGCATTTTTTTTGCATTTTTTTGCATTTTTTTTTGCATTTTTTTGCATTTTTTTTGCATTTTTTTGCATTTTTTTTGCATTTTTTTGCATTTTTTTGCATTTTTTTTTGCATTTTTTTTGTGTTTTTTTGCACTTTTTTTTTTACATTTTTTTTGCATTTTTTTGCATTTTTTTTGCATTTTTTTGTGTTTTTTTGCACTTTTTTTTTTACATTTTTTTTGCATTTTTTTTGCATTTTTTTTGCATTTTTTTTGCATTTTTTTGCATTTTTTTTGCATTTTTTTTTGCATTTTTTTGTGTTTTTTTTTGCATTTTTTGCATTTTTTTTACATTTTTTTTGTATTTTTTTGCATTTTTTTTGCATTTTTTTTTGCATTTTTTGCATTTTTTTTGCATTTTTTTTGCATTTTTTTTGCATTTTTTTTGTTTTGTTTTTTGCATTTTTTTGTGTTTTTTTTGCATTTTTTTTGCATTTTTTGCATTTTTTTTGCATTTTTTTTGCATTTTTTTTGCATTTTTTTTGCATTTTTTTTGTGTTTTTTTGCATTTTTTTTGCATTTTTTTTGCATTTTTTTTGCATTTTTTTGTTTTTTTTGCATTTTTTTGCATTTTTTTTGCATTTTTTTTGCATTTTTTTGTTTTTTTTGCATTTTTTTGCATTTTTTTGCATTTTTTTTGCATTTTTTTGCATTTTTTTGCAATTTTTTTGCATTTTTTTTGCATTTTTTTTTGCATTTTTTTTTGCATTTTGTTGGATTTTTTTTTGTATTTTTTTGCATTTTTTTGCATTTTTTTGCATTTTTTGCATTTTTTTGTTTTTTTTGCATTTTTTGCATTTTTTTTGTATTTTTATTGCATTTTTTTGCATTTTTTTTGCATTTTTTTGTTGGTTTTTTGCATTTTTTTTTGCATTTTTTTGCATTTTTTGTTGCATTTTTTTTGTGGGTTTTTTGCATTTTTTTTGCATTTTTTTTGTGTTTTTTTTGCATTTTTTTGCATTTTTTTTGCATTTTTTTGCATTTTTTTTTGCATTTTTTTGCATTTTTTTGCATTTTTTTGCATTTTTTTTTGCATTTTTTGCATTTTTTTTTGCAATTTTTTGCATTTTTTTTGCATTTTTTTGCATTTTTTTTTGCATTTTTTGCATTTTTTTGCAATTTTTTTGCATTTTTTTTGTTTTTTTTTTTGCATTTTTTTGTTTTTTTTGCATTTTTTTGCATTTTTTTGCATTTTTTTTGCATTTTTTTGCATTTTTTTGCAATTTTTTTGCATTTTTTTTGTTTTTTTTGCATTTTTTTGCATTTTTTTGCATTTTTTTGCATTTTTTTTGCATTTTTTTGCATTTTTTTTTGCATTTTTTTGCATTTTTTTTGCATTTTTTTGCATTTTTTTTGCATTTTTTTGCATTTTTTTGCATTTTTTTTTGCATTTTTTTTGTGTTTTTTTGCACTTTTTTTTTTACATTTTTTTTGCATTTTTTTGCATTTTTTTTGCATTTTTTTGTGTTTTTTTGCACTTTTTTTTTTACATTTTTTTTGCATTTTTTTTGCATTTTTTTTGCATTTTTTTTGCATTTTTTTGCATTTTTTTTGCATTTTTTTTTGCATTTTTTTGTGTTTTTTTTTGCATTTTTTGCATTTTTTTTACATTTTTTTTGTATTTTTTTGCATTTTTTTTGCATTTTTTTTTGCATTTTTTGCATTTTTTTTGCATTTTTTTTGCATTTTTTTTGCATTTTTTTTGTTTTGTTTTTTGCATTTTTTTGTGTTTTTTTTGCATTTTTTTTGCATTTTTTGCATTTTTTTTGCATTTTTTTTGCATTTTTTTTGCATTTTTTTTGCATTTTTTTTGTGTTTTTTTGCATTTTTTTTGCATTTTTTTTGCATTTTTTTGCATTTTTTTTGTTTTTTTTGCATTTTTTTTTGCATTTTTTTGCATTTTTTTGCATTTTTTTTGCATTTTTTTGCATTTTTTTTTGCATTTTTTTGTGTTTTTTTTGCACTTTTTTTTTTTACATTTTTTTTGCATTTTTTTGCATTTTTTTTGCATTTTTTTTGCATTTTTTTGCATTTTTTTTTGCATTTTTTTGTGTTTTTTTTGCACTTTTTTTTTACATTTTTTTGTGGGTTTTTTTGCATTTTTTTGGTGTTTTTTTTGCATTTTTTGCATTTTTTTGTGTTTTTTTTGCATTTTTTGCATTTTTTTTGTATTTTTATTGCATTTTTTTGCATTTTTTTTGCATTTTTTTGTGGGTTTTTTGAATTTTTTTGCATTTTTTTTGCATTTTTTTGTGGGTTTTTTGCATTTTTTTTTGCATTTTTTTTGCATTTTAATTTGCATTTTTTTTCATTTTTTGTGTTTTTTTTTGCATTTTTTTTGCATTTTTTGCATTTTTTTTGCATTTTTTTTGTTTTTTTTGCATTTTTTTTTGCATTTTTTTGCATTTTTTTGCATTTTTTTTGCATTTTTTTGCATTTTTTTTTGCATTTTTTTGTGTTTTTTTTGCACTTTTTTTTTTTACATTTTTTTTGCATTTTTTTGCATTTTTTTTGCATTTTTTTTGCATTTTTTTGCATTTTTTTTTGCATTTTTTTGTGTTTTTTTTGCACTTTTTTTTTACATTTTTTTGTGGGTTTTTTTGCATTTTTTTGGTGTTTTTTTTGCATTTTTTGCATTTTTTTGTGTTTTTTTTGCATTTTTTGCATTTTTTTGCATTTTTTTGCATTTTTTTTGCATTTTTTTGCATTTTTTTTTGCATTTTTTTGTGTTTTTTTTGCACTTTTTTTTTTTACATTTTTTTTGCATTTTTTTGCATTTTTTTTGCATTTTTTTTGCATTTTTTTGCATTTTTTTTTGCATTTTTTTGTGTTTTTTTTGCACTTTTTTTTTACATTTTTTTGTGGGTTTTTTTGCATTTTTTTGGTGTTTTTTTTGCATTTTTTGCATTTTTTTGTGTTTTTTTTGCATTTTTTGCATTTTTTTTGTATTTTTATTGCATTTTTTTGCATTTTTTTTGCATTTTTTTGTGGGTTTTTTGAATTTTTTTGCATTTTTTTTGCATTTTTTTGTGGGTTTTTTGCATTTTTTTTTGCATTTTTTTTGCATTTTAATTTGCATTTTTTTTCATTTTTTGTGTTTTTTTTTGCATTTTTTTTGCATTTTTTGCATTTTTTTTGCATTTTTTTTTGCATTTTTTTTTGCATTTTTTTTTGCATTTTGTTGCATTTTTTTTGTATTTTTTTGCATTTTTTTTGCATTTTTTTTTGTATTTTTTTGTATTTTTATTGCATTTTTTTGCATTTTTTTTGCATTTTTTTGTGGGTTTTTTGCATTTTTTTTGCATTTTTTTGCATTTTTTTGCATTTTTTGCATTTTTTTGTGTTTTTTTTGCATTTTTTGCATTTTTTTTGTATTTTTATTGCATTTTTTTGCATTTTTTTTGCATTTTTTTGTTGGTTTTTTGCATTTTTTTTTTGCATTTTTTTGCATTTTTTTGCATTTTTTGTTGCATTTTTTTTGTGGGTTTTTTGCATTTTTTTGTGTTTTTTTTGCATTTTTTTTGTGTTTTTTTTGCATTTTTTTGCATTTTTTTTGCATTTTTTTGCATTTTTTTTGCATTTTTTTGCATTTTTTTGCATTTTTTTGCATTTTTTTGCATTTTTTTTTGCATTTTTTGCATTTTTTTTGCAATTTTTTGCATTTTTTTTGCATTTTTTTATATTTTTTTTTGCATTTTTTGCATTTTTTTTGCAATTTTTTTGCATTTTTTTTGTTTTGTTTTTTGCATTTTTTTGTTTTTTTTGCATTTTTTTGCATTTTTTTGCATTTTTTTTTGCATTTTTTTGCATTTTTTTGCAATTTTTTTGCATTTTTTTTGTGTTTTTTTTGCATTTTTTTGCATTTTTTGCATTTTTTTGTGGTTTTTTTGCATTTTTTGCATTTTTTTTGTATTTTTTTTGCATTTTTTTGTGGGTTTTTTGCATTTTTTTTTTGCATTTTTTGTTGCATTTTTTTTGTGGGTTTTTTGCATTTTATGTGGGTTTTTTGCATTTTTTTTTGTATTTTTTTGCATTTTTTTGTGGTTTTTTTTGATTTTTTTTGTGTTTTTTTGCATTTTTTTTGCATTTTTTTTGCATTTTTTTGCATTTTTTTGCATTTTTTGTGGGTTTTTTGCATTTTTTGCATTTTTTTTTGCATTTTTTTTGGTTTTTTTTGCATTTTTTTTTGCATTTTTTTGCATTTTTTTTGCATTTTTTTGCATTTTTTTTTGCATTTTTTTTGTGTTTTTTTTGCACTTTTTTTTTACATTTTTTTGTGGGTTTTTTTGCATTTTTTTGGTGTTTTTTTTGCATTTTTTGCATTTTTTTGTGTTTTTTTTGCATTTTTTGCATTTTTTTTGTATTTTTATTGCATTTTTTTGCATTTTTTTTTGCATTTTTTTGTGGGTTTTTTGAATTTTTTTGCATTTTTTTTGCATTTTTTTGTGGGTTTTTTGCATTTTTTTTTGCATTTTTTTTGCATTTTAATTTGCATTTTTTTCATTTTTTGTGTTTTTTTTTGCATTTTTTTTGCATTTTTTGCATTTTTTTTGCATTTTTTTTTGCATTTTTTTTTGCATTTTTTTTTGCATTTTGTTGCATTTTTTTTGTATTTTTTTGCATTTTTTTTGCATTTTTTTTTGTATTTTTTTGTATTTTTATTGCATTTTTTTGCATTTTTTTTGCATTTTTTTGTGGGTTTTTTGCATTTTTTTTGCATTTTTTTGCATTTTTTTGCATTTTTTGCATTTTTTTGTGTTTTTTTTGCATTTTTTGCATTTTTTTTGTATTTTTATTGCATTTTTTTGCTTTTTTTTGCATTTTTTTGTTGGTTTTTTGCATTTTTTTTTTGCATTTTTTTGCATTTTTTTGCATTTTTTGTTGCATTTTTTTTGTGGGTTTTTTGCATTTTTTTGTGTTTTTTTTGCATTTTTTTTGTGTTTTTTTTGCATTTTTTGCATTTTTTTTGCAATTTTTTGCATTTTTTTTGCATTTTTTTATATTTTTTTTTGCATTTTTTGCATTTTTTTTGCAATTTTTTTGCATTTTTTTTGTTTTGTTTTTTGCATTTTTTTGTTTTTTTTGCATTTTTTTGCATTTTTTTGCATTTTTTTTTGCATTTTTTTGCATTTTTTTGCAATTTTTTTGCATTTTTTTTGTGTTTTTTTTGCATTTTTTTGCATTTTTTGCATTTTTTTGTGTTTTTTTTGCATTTTTTGCATTTTTTTTGTATTTTTATTGCATTTTTTTGCATTTTTTTGCATTTTTTTGTGGGTTTTTTGCATTTTTTTTTTTGCATTTTTTGTTGCATTTTTTTTGTGGGTTTTTTGCATTTTTTTGTGTTTTTTTTGCATTTTTTTTGTGTTTTTTTTGCATTTTCTTGCATTTTTTTTGCATTTTTTTGCATTTTTTTTGCAATTTTTTGCATTTTTTTTGCATTTTTTTGCATTTTTTTTGCATTTTTTGCATTTTTTTTTGCAATTTTTTTGCATTTTTTTTGTTTTTTTTTTTGCAATTTTTTGCATTTTTTTTGCATTTTTTTGCATTTTTTTTTGCATTTTTTGCATTTTTTTGCAATTTTTTTGCATTTTTTTTGTTTTTTTTTTTGCATTTTTTTGTGTTTTTTTTGCATTTTTTTGCATTTTTTTGTATTTTTATTGCATTTTTTTGCATTTTTTTGTTGGTTTTTTGCATTTTTTTTTTGCATTTTTTTGCATTTTTTTGCATTTTTTTGCATTTTTTTTGCATTTTTTTGCATTTTTTTGCATTTTTTTTTGCATTTTTTGCATTTTTTTTGCAATTTTTTGCATTTTTTTTGCATTTTTTTATATTTTTTTTTGCATTTTTTGCATTTTTTTTGCAATTTTTTTGCATTTTTTTTGTTTTTTTTTTTGCATTTTTTTGTTTTTTTTTGCATTTTTTTGCATTTTTTTGCATTTTTTTTTGCATTTTTTTGCATTTTTTTGTGGGTTTTTTGCATTTTTTTTTTGCATTTTTTGTTGCATTTTTTTTGTGGGTTTTTTGCATTTTTTTGTGTTTTTTTTTGCATTTTTTTTGTTTTTTTTGCAATTTTTTGCATTTTTTTTGCATTTTTTTGCATTTTTTTTGCATTTTTTGCATTTTTTTTGCAATTTTTTTGCATTTTTTTTGTTTTTTTTTTTGCAATTTTTTGCATTTTTTTTGCATTTTTTTGCATTTTTTTTTGCATTTTTTTCATTTTTTTTGCAATTTTTTTGCATTTTTTTGTTTTTTTTTTTGCATTTTTTTGTGTTTTTTTTGCATTTTTTTGCATTTTTTTGCATTTTTTTGCAATTTTTTTGCATTTTTTTTGTGTTTTTTTTGCATTTTTTTGCATTTTTTTTGCATTTTTTTGCATTTTTTGTTGCATTTTTTTGTGGTTTTTTTTTTGCATTTTTTTGTGTTTTTTTTGCATTTTTTTGCAATTTTTTTGCATTTTTTTTGTGTTTTTTTTGCATTTTTTTGCATTTTTTTGCATTTTTTTGCATTTTTTGTTGCATTTTTTTGTGGGTTTTTTTTGCATTTTTTTGTGTTTTTTTGCGCTTTTTTTAACATTTTTTTTGCATTTTTTTGCATTTTTTTTTGCATTTTTTTGTGTTTTTTTGCACTTTTTTTTTTACATTTTTTTTGCATTTTTTTGCATTTTTTTTGCATTTTTTTTGCATTTTTTTGCATTTTTTTTGCATTTTTTTTTGCATTTTTTTGTGGGTTTTTTGCATTTTTTTTTTGCATTTTTTTTGCATTTTTTTTTTGCATTTTTTTTTTGCATTTTGTTGCATTTTTTTTTGTATTTTTTTGCATTTTTTTTGCATTTTTTTTTGCATTTTTTTTTGCATTTTTTTTTGCATTTTTTTTTTGCATTTTGTTGCATTTTTTTGCATTTTTTTTGTTTTTTTTTTTGCATTTTTTTGTGTTTTTTTTGCATTTTTTTGTTTTGCATTTTTTGCATTTTTTTTGCATTTTTTTTGCATTTTTTTGCATTTTTTTTGTGTTTTTTTTTTGCATTTTTTTGTGTTTTTTTGCATTTTTTTGCATTTTTTTGCATTTTATGTGGGTTTTTTGCATTTTTTTTGTGGTTTTTTTGCATTTTTTTGTGATTTTTTGCATTTTTTTTGCATTTTTTGCATTTTTTTTACATTTTTTTTTGCATTTTTTGCATTTTTTTTGCATTTTTTTTGCATTTTTTTGCATTTTTTTTGTGGTTTTTTTGCATTTTTTTGTGATTTTTTGCATTTTTTTTGCATTTTTTGCATTTTTTTTACATTTTTTTTTGCATTTTTTGCATTTTTTTTGCATTTTTTTTGCATTTTTTTTGCATTTTTTTGCATTTTTTTTGTGTTTTTTTTTGCATTTTTTTGTGTTTTTTGCATTTTTTTTGCATTTTTTTGCATTTTTTTTGCATTTTTTTAGTTTTTTTTGCATTTTTTTTGCATTTTTTTTGCATTTTTTTTGCATTTTTTTTGTGTTTTTTTTTGCATTTTTTTGCATTTTTTTTGCATTTTTTTTTGCATTTTTTTGGCATTTTTTTTGCATTTTTTTTGCATTTTTTTTGTTTTTTTTTGCATTTTTTTGTTTTTTTTTTGCATTTTTTTGTGTTTTTTGCATTTTTTTTGCATTTTTTTGCATTTTTTTTGCATTTTTTTAGTTTTTTTTGCATTTTTTTTGCATTTTTTTTGTTTTTTTTTTGCATTTTTTTGTGTTTTTTGC
>JAKRKW010000197.1:0-47775 GCA_023566125.1 Zingel zingel
TTGCATTTTTTTGTGTTTTTTTTGCATTTTTTTGTGTTTTTTTTGTGTTTTTTTGCATTTTTTTTGCATTTTTTGTGGGGTTTTTTGCATTTTTTTGTGTGTTTTTTGCATTTTTTTGTGTTTTTTTTGCATTTTTTTGTGGGTTTTTTTGCATTTTTTTGTGTTTTTTTTGCATTTTTTTGTGTTTTTTTGCATTTTTTTTGCATTTTTTGTGGGTTTTTTTGCATTTTTTTTGCATTTTTTGTGGTTTTTTTTGCATTTTTTTGCATTTTTTTTGCATTTTTTTTGCATTTTTTTTGCATTTTTTGTGGGGTTTTTTGCATTTTTTTTGCATTTTTTTTGCATTTTTTTGCATTTTTTTTGTGTTTTTTTGCATTTTTTTGCATTTTTTGTGGGGTTTTTTGCATTTTTTTGTGTGTTTTTTGCATTTTTTTTGTGTGGGTTTTTTTGCATTTTTTTTGCATTTTTTTGTGGGTTTTTTTTGCATTTTTTTGTGTTTTTTTTGTGGGGTTTTTTGCATTTTTTTTGCATTTTTTTTGCATTTTTTTTGCATTTTTTGTGGGTTTTTTTGCATTTTTTGTGGGTTTTTTTGCATTTTTTTTGCATTTTTTGTGGGTTTTTTTGCATTTTTTTTGCATTTTTTTGTGGGTTTTTTTGCATTTTTTTTGCATTTTTTGTGGGTTTTTTTGCATTTTTTTGCATTTTTTTGCATTTTTTGTGGGTTTTTTTGCATTTTTTTTGCATTTTTTGTGGGTTTTTTGCATTTTTTTGCATTTTTTTGCATTTTTTTTGCATTTTTTTTGTGTTTTTTTGCATTTTTTTTGCATTTTTTGTGGGTTTTTTTGCATTTTTTTGTGGGTTTTTTTGCATTTTTTTTGCATTTTTTGTGGGTTTTTTTGCATTTTTTTTGCATTTTTTTTGTGTTTTTTTGCAATTTTTTTTGCATTTTTTGTGTTTTTTTGCATTTTTTTGTGGGGTTTTTTTGCATTTTTTTGTGTTTTTTTTGCATTTTTTTGTGGGTTTTTTTGCATTTTTTTGTGGGTTTTTTTTGTGTTTTTTTTGCATTTTTTTGTGTTTTTTTTGCATTTTTTTTGCATTTTTTGTGGGGTTTTTTGCATTTTTTTGTGTTTTTTTGCATTTTTTTGTGGGTTTTTTTGCATTTTTTTTGCATTTTTTTGTATTTTTTTTGCATTTTTTTGTGGGTTTTTTTGCATTTTTTTGTGGGTTTTTTTTGCATTTTTTGTGGATTTTTTGTGGATTTTTTTTGCATTTTTTTTGCATTTTTTGTGGGGTTTTTTGCATTTTTTTTGCATTTTTTTTGCATTTTTTTTGCATTTTTTGTGGGGTTTTTTGCATTTTTTTGTGGGTTTTTTTGCATTTTTTTGTGGTTTTTTTTGCATTTTTTTGCATTTTTTGTGGGTTTTTTTGCATTTTTTTTGCATTTTTTGTGGGGTTTTTTGCATTTTTTCTGCATTTGTTTTGCATTTTTTGTGGGTTTTTTTGCATTTTTTTGCATTTTTTTTGCATTTTTTGTGGGGTTTTTGCATTTTTTTTGCATTTTTTTAGCATTTTTTGTGGGTTTTTTTGCATTTTTTTTGCATTTTTTGTATGGTTTTTTGCATTTTTTTTTCATTTTTTTTTCATTTTTTTTGTGTTTTTTTGCATTTTTTTTTGCATTTTTTTTGTGTTTTTTGTGGGTTTTTTTGCATTTCTTTTGCATTTTTTGTGGGGTTTTTTGCATTTTTTTTGCATTTTTTTGTGGGTTTTTTTGCATTTTTTTGTGTTTTTTTTGCAGTTTTTGTGGGTTTTTTTGCATTTTTTTTTGCATTTTTTGTGGGTTTTTTTATTTTTTTTGCATTTTTTGTGGGTTTTTTTGCATTTTTTTGTGGGTTTTTTTGCATTTTTTTTTGCATTTTTTGTGGGTTTTTTTGCATTTTTTTGCATTTTTTTTGTTTTTTTGCATTTTTTTTGCATTTTTTTTGAATTTTTTGTGGGGTTTTTTGCATTTTTTTGTGTTTTTTTTGCATTTTTTGTGGGTTTTTTTGCATTTTTTTTGCATTTTTTTTGCATTTTTTGTGGGGTTTTTTGCATTTTTTTTGCATTTTTGTGGGTTTTTTTGCATTTTTTTTGCATTTTTTGTGGGGTTTTTTGCATGTTTTTTTCATTTTTTTTGCATTTTTTGTGGGTTTTTTTGCATTTTTTTGTGGTTTTTTTTGCATTTTTTTGTGGGTTTTTTTGCATTTTTTTTTGCATTTTTTGTGGGTTTTTTTGCATTTTTTTTGCATTTTTTTTGTGTTTTTTTGCATTTTTTTTTGCATTTTTTGTGGTTTTTTTTGCATTTTTTTGAATTTTTTTTTGCATTTTTTGTGGGGTTTTTTGCATTTTTTTTGCATTTTTTGTGGGTTTTTTTGCATTTTTTTTGCATTTTTTGTGGGTTTTTTTGCATTCTTTTTGCATTTTTTTTTGCATTTTTTGTGGGGTTTTTTGCATTTTTTTTGCATTTTTTTTGCATTTTTTTTGTGTTTTTTTGCATTTTTTTTTGCATTTTTTGTGGTTTTTTTTGCATTTTTTTGTGGTTTTTTTTGCATTTTTTTTTGCATTTTTTGTGTTTTTTTTTTTGCATTTTTTTTGCATTTTTTTTGTTTTTTGTGGGTTTTTTTTGCATTTTTTTTGCATTTTTTGTGGGTTTTTTTGCATTTTTTTTGCATTTTTTGTGGGTTTTTTTGCATTCTTTTTGCATTTTTTTTTGCATTTTTTGTGGGGTTTTTTGCATTTTTTTTGCATTTTTTTTGCATTTTTTTTGCATTTTTTTTGTTTTTTGCTTTTTTTTTTTGCATTTTTTGTGGGGTTTTTTTGCATTTTTTTGTGGGTTTTTTTGCATT
Source organism: Zingel zingel (assembly GCA_023566125.1). Taxonomy (NCBI): domain Eukaryota; kingdom Metazoa; phylum Chordata; class Actinopteri; order Perciformes; family Percidae; genus Zingel; species Zingel zingel. Next base: position 2,883 of record JAKRKW010000197.1, read on the forward strand.
TTTTTTGCATTTTTGTGTTTTTTTTTGCAATTTTTTTTGCATTTTTTGTGGGGTTTTTTTGCATTTTTTTGTGGGTTTTTTTGCATTTTTTTTTGCATTTTTTGTGTTTTTTTGCATTTTTTTTTGCATTTTTTGTGGTTTTTTTTGCATTTTTTTTGCATTTTTTTTTGCATTTTTTGTGGGGTTTTTTGCATTTTTTTTGCATTTTTTTTGCATTTTTTTTGCATTTTTTTTGTTTTTTTGCATTTTTTTTTTGCATTTTTTGTGGGGTTTTTTTTGCATTTTTTTGTGGGTTTTTTTGCATTTTTTTTGCATTTTTTGTGTTTTTTTTTGCATTTTTTTTGCATTTTTTGTGGGGTTTTTTTGCATTTTTTTGTGGGTTTTTTTTGCATTTTTTTGCATTTTTTTTGCATTTTTTGTGGGTTTTTTTGCATTTTTTGTGTTTTTTTTGCATTTTTTTGTGTTTTTTTTGCATTTTTTGTGGGTTTTTTTGCATTTTTTTGTGTTTTTTTTGCATTTTTTTGTGTTTTTTTGCATTTTTTTTGCATTTTTTGTGGGTTTTTTTGCATTTTTTTTGCATTTTTTGTGGTTTTTTTTGCATTTTTTTGCATTTTTTTTGCATTTTTTTTGCATTTTTTTTGCATTTTTTGTGGGTTTTTTTGCATTTTTTTTGCATTTTTTTTGCATTTTTTTTGCATTTTTTTTGTGTTTTTTTGCATTTTTTTTGGCATTTTTTGTGGGTTTTTTTTGCATTTTTTTGTGGGTTTTTTTGCATTTTTTTTGCATTTTTTGTGTTTTTTTTGCATTTTTTGTGGGGTTTTTTTGCATTTTTTTGTGGGTTTTTTTGCATTTTTTTTGCATTTTTTGTGTTTTTTTTTGCATTTTTTTTGCATTTTTTGTGGGGTTTTTTTGCATTTTTTTGTGGGTTTTTTTTGCATTTTTTTTGCATTTTTTGTGTTTTTTTGCATTTTTTTTTGCATTTTTTGTGGTTTTTTTTGCATTTTTTTTGCATTTTTTTTTGCATTTTTTTTGCATTTTTTTTGCATTTTTTGTGGGTTTTTTTGCATTTTTTTGTGTTTTTTTTGCATTTTTTTGTGTTTTTTTTGCATTTTTTGTGGTTTTTTTTGCATTTTTTTTGCATTTTTTTTTGCATTTTTTTTGCATTTTTTTTGCATTTTTTGTGGGTTTTTTTGCATTTTTTTGTGTTTTTTTTGCATTTTTTTGTTTTTTTTGCATTTTTTGTGGGTTTTTTTGCATTTTTTTGTGTTTTTTTTGCATTTTTTTGTGTTTTTTTGCATTTTTTTTGCATTTTTTGTGGGTTTTTTTGCATTTTTTTTGCATTTTTTGTGGTTTTTTTTGCATTTTTTTGCATTTTTTTTGCATTTTTTTTGCATTTTTTTTGCATTTTTTGTGGGTTTTTTTGCATTTTTTTTGCATTTTTTTTGCATTTTTTTTGCATTTTTTTTGTGTTTTTTTGCATTTTTTTTGGCATTTTTTGTGGGTTTTTTTTGCATTTTTTTGTGGGTTTTTTTGCATTTTTTTTGCATTTTTTGTGTTTTTTTTTGCATTTTTTTTGCATTTTTTTTGTGTTTTTTGTGTTTTTTTTTGCATTTTTTTTTGCATTTTTTTTGTGTTTTTTGTGGGTTTTTTTGCATTTTTTTTGCATTTTTTGTGGGGTTTTTTGCATTTTTTTTGCATTTTTTTTGCATTTTTTTTGCATTTTTTTTGTGTTTTTTTGCATTTTTTTTGGCATTTTTTGTGGGTTTTTTTTGCATTTTTTTGTGGGTTTTTTTGCATTTTTTTTGCATTTTTTGTGTTTTTTTTTGCATTTTTTTTGCATTTTTTTTGTGTTTTTTGTGTTTTTTTTTGCATTTTTTTTTGCATTTTTTTTGTGTTTTTTGTGGGTTTTTTTGCATTTTTTTTGCATTTTTTGTGGGGTTTTTTGCATTTTTTTTGCATTTTTTTTGCATTTTTTTTGCATTTTTTTTGTGTTTTTTTGCATTTTTTTTTTGCATTTTTTGTGGGTTTTTTTTGCATTTTTTTGTGGGTTTTTTTGCATTTTTTTTGCATTTTTTGTGGTTTTTTTTGCATTTTTTTTGCATTTTTTGTGGGGTTTTTTGCATTTTTTTGCATTTTTTTTGCATTTTTTTTGCATTTTTTTGCATTTTTTTTGCATTTTTTTTGCATTTTTTGTGGGTTTTTTTGCATTTTTTTGTGTTTTTTTTGCATTTTTTTGTGGGTTTTTTTTCATTTTTTTGTGTTTTTTTTGCATTTTTTTGTGTTTTTTTGCATTTTTTTTTGAATTTTTTTGTGGGTTTTTTTGCATTTTTTTGCATTTTTTGTGGGTTTTTTTGCATTTTTTTTGCATTTTTTGTGGGTTTTTTTGCATTTTTTTTGCATTTTTTGTGGGGTTTTTTGCATTTTTTTGCATTTTTTTTGCATTTTTTTTGCATTTTTTTGCATTTTTTTTGCATTTTTTTTGCATTTTTTGTGGGTTTTTTTGCATTTTTTTGTGTTTTTTTTGCATTTTTTGTGGGTTTTTTTGCATTTTTTTTTGCATTTTTTGTGGGTTTTTTTGCATTTTTTTTGCATTTTTTGTGGTTTTTTTTGCATTTTTTTTGCATTTTTTTTGTGTTTTTTGTGGGTTTTTTTGCATTTCTTTTGCATTTTTTGTGGGGTTTTTTGCATTTTTTTTGCATTTTTTTTGCATTTTTTGTGGGGTTTTTTGCATTTTTTTGTGGGTTTTTTGCATTTTTTTTGCATTTTTTTTGTGTTTTTTGTGGGTTTTTTTGCATTTTTTTTGCATTTTTTTTGTGTTTTTTTGCATTTTTTTTGCATTTTTTGTGGTTTTTTTGCATTTTTTTTGCATTTTTTTTTGCATTTTTTTTTCATTTTTTTTTCATTTTTTGTGGGTTTTTTTGCATTTTTTTGCATTTTTTTTGCATTTTTTTTGCATTTTTTTGCATTTTTTTTGCATTTTTTTTGCATTTTTTGTGGGTTTTTTTGCATTTTTTTGTGTTTTTTTTGCATTTTTTGTGGGTTTTTTTGCATTTTTTTTTGCATTTTTTGTGGGTTTTTTTGCATTTTTTTTGCATTTTTTGTGGTTTTTTTTGCATTTTTTTTGCATTTTTTTTGTGTTTTTTGTGGGTTTTTTGCATTTCTTTTGCATTTTTTGTGGGGTTTTTTGCATTTTTTTTGCATTTTTTTTGCATTTTTTTTGTTTTTTTGCATTTTTTTTTTGCATTTTTTGTGGGGTTTTTTTGCATTTTTTTGTGGGTTTTTTTGCATTTTTTTTGCATTTTTTGTGTTTTTTTTTGCATTTTTTTTGCATTTTTTGTGGGTTTTTTTTGCATTTTTTTGTGGGTTTTTTTGCATTTTTTTTGCATTTTTTGTGTTTTTTTGCATTTTTTTTTGCATTTTTTGTGGTTTTTTTTGCATTTTTTTTGCATTTTTTTTTGCATTTTTTTTGCATTTTTTTTGCATTTTTTGTGGGTTTTTTTGCATTTTTTTGTGTTTTTTTTGCATTTTTTTGTTTTTTTTGCATTTTTTGTGGGTTTTTTTGCATTTTTTTGTGTTTTTTTTGCATTTTTTTGTGTTTTTTTGCATTTTTTTTGCATTTTTTGTGGGTTTTTTTGCATTTTTTTTGCATTTTTTGTGGTTTTTTTTGCATTTTTTTGCATTTTTTTTGCATTTTTTTTGCATTTTTTTTGCATTTTTTGTGGGTTTTTTTGCATTTTTTTTGCATTTTTTTTGCATTTTTTTTGCATTTTTTTTGTGTTTTTTTGCATTTTTTTTGGCATTTTTTGTGGGTTTTTTTTGCATTTTTTTGTGGGTTTTTTTGCATTTTTTTTGCATTTTTTGTGTTTTTTTTTGCATTTTTTTTGCATTTTTTTTGTGTTTTTTGTGTTTTTTTTTGCATTTTTTTTTGCATTTTTTTTGTGTTTTTTGTGGGTTTTTTTGCATTTTTTTTGCATTTTTTGTGGGGTTTTTTGCATTTTTTTTGCATTTTTTTTGCATTTTTTTTGCATTTTTTTTGTGTTTTTTTGCATTTTTTTTGGCATTTTTTGTGGGTTTTTTTTGCATTTTTTTGTGGGTTTTTTTGCATTTTTTTTGCATTTTTTGTGTTTTTTTTTGCATTTTTTTTGCATTTTTTTTGTGTTTTTTGTGTTTTTTTTTGCATTTTTTTTTGCATTTTTTTTGTGTTTTTTGTGGGTTTTTTTGCATTTTTTTTGCATTTTTTGTGGGGTTTTTTGCATTTTTTTTGCATTTTTTTTGCATTTTTTTTGCATTTTTTTTGTGTTTTTTTGCATTTTTTTTTTGCATTTTTTGTGGGTTTTTTTTGCATTTTTTTGTGGGTTTTTTTGCATTTTTTTTGCATTTTTTGTGGTTTTTTTTGCATTTTTTTTGCATTTTTTGTGGGGTTTTTTGCATTTTTTTGCATTTTTTTTGCATTTTTTTTGCATTTTTTTGCATTTTTTTTGCATTTTTTTTGCATTTTTTGTGGGTTTTTTTGCATTTTTTTGTGTTTTTTTTGCATTTTTTTGTGGGTTTTTTTTCATTTTTTTGTGTTTTTTTTGCATTTTTTTGTGTTTTTTTGCATTTTTTTTTGAATTTTTTTGTGGGTTTTTTTGCATTTTTTTGCATTTTTTGTGGGTTTTTTTGCATTTTTTTTGCATTTTTTGTGGGTTTTTTTGCATTTTTTTTGCATTTTTTGTGGGGTTTTTTGCATTTTTTTGCATTTTTTTTGCATTTTTTTTGCATTTTTTTGCATTTTTTTTGCATTTTTTTTGCATTTTTTGTGGGTTTTTTTTGCATTTTTTTGTGTTTTTTTTGCATTTTTTGTGGGTTTTTTTGCATTTTTTTTTGCATTTTTTGTGGGTTTTTTTGCATTTTTTTTGCATTTTTTGTGGTTTTTTTTGCATTTTTTTTGCATTTTTTTTGTGTTTTTTGTGGGTTTTTTTGCATTTCTTTTGCATTTTTTGTGGGGTTTTTTGCATTTTTTTTGCATTTTTTTTGCATTTTTTGTGGGGTTTTTTGCATTTTTTTGTGGGTTTTTTGCATTTTTTTTGCATTTTTTTTGTGTTTTTTGTGGGTTTTTTTGCATTTTTTTTGCATTTTTTTTGTGTTTTTTTGCATTTTTTTTGCATTTTTTGTGGTTTTTTTGCATTTTTTTTGCATTTTTTTTTGCATTTTTTTTTCATTTTTTTTTCATTTTTTGTGGGTTTTTTTGCATTTTTTTGCATTTTTTTTGCATTTTTTTTGCATTTTTTTGCATTTTTTTTGCATTTTTTTTGCATTTTTTGTGGGTTTTTTTGCATTTTTTTGTGTTTTTTTTGCATTTTTTGTGGGTTTTTTTGCATTTTTTTTTGCATTTTTTGTGGGTTTTTTTGCATTTTTTTTGCATTTTTTGTGGTTTTTTTTGCATTTTTTTTGCATTTTTTTTGTGTTTTTTGTGGGTTTTTTGCATTTCTTTTGCATTTTTTGTGGGGTTTTTTGCATTTTTTTTGCATTTTTTTTGCATTTTTTTTGTTTTTTTGCATTTTTTTTTTGCATTTTTTGTGGGGTTTTTTTGCATTTTTTTGTGGGTTTTTTTGCATTTTTTTTGCATTTTTTGTGTTTTTTTTTGCATTTTTTTTGCATTTTTTGTGGGTTTTTTTTGCATTTTTTGTGTTTTTTTGCATTTTTTTTTGCATTTTTTGTGGTTTTTTTTGCATTTTTTTTGCATTTTTTTTTGCATTTTTTTTGCATTTTTTTTGCATTTTTTGTGGGTTTTTTTGCATTTTTTTGTGTTTTTTTTGCATTTTTTTGTGTTTTTTTTGCATTTTTTTGTGGGTTTTTTTGCATTTTTTTGTGTTTTTTTTGCATTTTTTTGTGTTTTTTTGCATTTTTTTTGCATTTTTTGTGGGGTTTTTTGCATTTTTTTTGCATTTTTTTTTGCATTTTTTTTGCATTTTTTTTTCATTTTTTGTGGGTTTTTTTGCATTTTTTTGTGTTTTTTTTGCATTTTTTTGTGTTTTTTTTGCATTTTTTTGTGGGTTTTTTTGCATTTTTTTGTGTTTTTTTTGCATTTTTTTGTGTTTTTTTGCATTTTTTTTGCATTTTTTGTGGGTTTTTTTGCATTTTTTTTGCATTTTTTGTGGTTTTTTTTGCATTTTTTTGCATTTTTTTTGCATTTTTTTTGCATTTTTTTTGCATTTTTTGTGGGGTTTTTTGCATTTTTTTTGCATTTTTTTTGCATTTTTTTGCATTTTTTTTGTGTTTTTTTGCATTTTTTTTGGCATTTTTTGTGGGTTTTTTTTGCATTTTTTTGTGGGTTTTTTTGCATTTTTTTTGCATTTTTTGTGTTTTTTTTTGCATTTTTTTTGCATTTTTTTTGTGTTTTTTGTGTTTTTTTTTGCATTTTTTTTTGCATTTTTTTTGTGTTTTTTGTGGGTTTTTTTGCATTTTTTTTGCATTTTTTGTGGGGTTTTTTGCATTTTTTTTGCATTTTTTTTGCATTTTTTTTGCATTTTTTTTGTGTTTTTTTGCATTTTTTTTTTGCATTTTTTGTGGTTTTTTTGCATTTTTTTTGCATTTTTTTTTGCATTTTTTTTTCATTTTTTTTTCATTTTTTGTGGGTTTTTTTGCATTTTTTTGCATTTTTTTTGCATTTTTTTTGCATTTTTTTGCATTTTTTTTGCATTTTTTTTGCATTTTTTGTGGGTTTTTTTGCATTTTTTTGTGTTTTTTTTGCATTTTTTGTGGGTTTTTTTGCATTTTTTTTTGCATTTTTTGTGGGTTTTTTTGCATTTTTTTTGCATTTTTTGTGGTTTTTTTTGCATTTTTTTTGCATTTTTTTTGTGTTTTTTGTGGGTTTTTTGCATTTCTTTTGCATTTTTTGTGGGGTTTTTTGCATTTTTTTTGCATTTTTTTTGCATTTTTTTTGTTTTTTTGCATTTTTTTTTTGCATTTTTTGTGGGGTTTTTTTGCATTTTTTTGTGGGTTTTTTTGCATTTTTTTTGCATTTTTTGTGTTTTTTTTTGCATTTTTTTTGCATTTTTTGTGGGGTTTTTTTGCATTTTTTTGTGGGTTTTTTTGCATTTTTTTTGCATTTTTTGTGTTTTTTTGCATTTTTTTTTGCATTTTTTGTGGTTTTTTTTGCATTTTTTTTGCATTTTTTTTTGCATTTTTTTTGCATTTTTTTTGCATTTTTTGTGGGTTTTTTTGCATTTTTTTGTGTTTTTTTTGCATTTTTTTGTGTTTTTTTTGCATTTTTTTGTGGGTTTTTTTGCATTTTTTTGTGTTTTTTTTGCATTTTTTTGTGTTTTTTTGCATTTTTTTTGCATTTTTTGTGGGGTTTTTTGCATTTTTTTTGCATTTTTTTTTGCATTTTTTTTGCATTTTTTTTTCATTTTTTGTGGGTTTTTTTGCATTTTTTTGTGTTTTTTTTGCATTTTTTTGTGTTTTTTTTGCATTTTTTTGTGGGTTTTTTTGCATTTTTTTGTGTTTTTTTTGCATTTTTTTGTGTTTTTTTGCATTTTTTTTGCATTTTTTGTGGGTTTTTTTGCATTTTTTTTGCATTTTTTGTGGTTTTTTTTGCATTTTTTTGCATTTTTTTTGCATTTTTTTTGCATTTTTTTTGCATTTTTTGTGGGGTTTTTTGCATTTTTTTTGCATTTTTTTTGCATTTTTTTGCATTTTTTTTGTGTTTTTTTGCATTTTTTTTGGCATTTTTTGTGGGTTTTTTTTGCATTTTTTTGTGGGTTTTTTTGCATTTTTTTTGCATTTTTTGTGTTTTTTTTTGCATTTTTTTTGCATTTTTTTTGTGTTTTTTGTGTTTTTTTTTGCATTTTTTTTGCATTTTTTTTGTGTTTTTTTGCATTTTTTTTTTGCATTTTTTGTGGTTTTTTTGCATTTTTTTTGCATTTTTTTTGCATTTTTTTGCATTTTTTTTGCATTTTTTTTGCATTTTTTGTGGGTTTTTTTGCATTTTTTTGTGTTTTTTTTGCATTTTTTGTGGGTTTTTTTGCATTTTTTTTGCATTTTTTGTGGGTTTTTTTGCATTTTTTTTGCATTTTTTGTGGTTTTTTTTGCATTTTTTTTGCATTTTTTTTGTGTTTTTTGTGGGTTTTTTTGCATTTCTTTTGCATTTTTTGTGGGGTTTTTTGCATTTTTTTTGCATTTTTTTTGCATTTTTTGTGGGGTTTTTTGCATTTTTTTGTGGGTTTTTTGCATTTTTTTTGCATTTTTTTTGTGTTTTTTGTGGGTTTTTTTGCATTTTTTTTGCATTTTTTTTGTGTTTTTTTGCATTTTTTTTGCATTTTTTGTGGTTTTTTTGCATTTTTTTTGCATTTTTTTTTGCATTTTTTTTTCATTTTTTTTTCATTTTTTGTGGGTTTTTTTGCATTTTTTTGCATTTTTTTTGCATTTTTTTTGCATTTTTTTGCATTTTTTTTGCATTTTTTTTGCATTTTTTGTGGGTTTTTTTGCATTTTTTTGTGTTTTTTTTGCATTTTTTGTGGGTTTTTTTGCATTTTTTTTTGCATTTTTTGTGGGTTTTTTTGCATTTTTTTTGCATTTTTTGTGGTTTTTTTTGCATTTTTTTTGCATTTTTTTTGTGTTTTTTGTGGGTTTTTTGCATTTCTTTTGCATTTTTTGTGGGGTTTTTTGCATTTTTTTTGCATTTTTTTTGCATTTTTTTTGTTTTTTTGCATTTTTTTTTTGCATTTTTTGTGGGGTTTTTTTGCATTTTTTTGTGGGTTTTTTTGCATTTTTTTTGCATTTTTTGTGTTTTTTTTTGCATTTTTTTTGCATTTTTTGTGGGTTTTTTTTGCATTTTTTTGTGGGTTTTTTTGCATTTTTTTTGCATTTTTTGTGTTTTTTTGCATTTTTTTTTGCATTTTTTGTGGTTTTTTTTGCATTTTTTTTGCATTTTTTTTTGCATTTTTTTTGCATTTTTTTTGCATTTTTTGTGGGTTTTTTTGCATTTTTTTGTGTTTTTTTTGCATTTTTTTGTGTTTTTTTTGCATTTTTTTGTGGGTTTTTTTGCATTTTTTTGTGTTTTTTTTGCATTTTTTTGTGTTTTTTTGCATTTTTTTTGCATTTTTTGTGGGGTTTTTTGCATTTTTTTTGCATTTTTTTTTGCATTTTTTTTGCATTTTTTTTTCATTTTTTGTGGGTTTTTTTGCATTTTTTTGTGTTTTTTTTGCATTTTTTTGTGTTTTTTTTGCATTTTTTTGTGGGTTTTTTTGCATTTTTTTGTGTTTTTTTTGCATTTTTTTGTGTTTTTTTGCATTTTTTTTGCATTTTTTGTGGGTTTTTTTGCATTTTTTTTGCATTTTTTGTGGTTTTTTTTGCATTTTTTTGCATTTTTTTTGCATTTTTTTTGCATTTTTTTTGCATTTTTTGTGGGGTTTTTTGCATTTTTTTTGCATTTTTTTTGCATTTTTTTGCATTTTTTTTGTGTTTTTTTGCATTTTTTTTGGCATTTTTTGTGGGTTTTTTTTGCATTTTTTTGTGGGTTTTTTTGCATTTTTTTTGCATTTTTTGTGTTTTTTTTTGCATTTTTTTTGCATTTTTTTTGTGTTTTTTGTGTTTTTTTTTGCATTTTTTTTTGCATTTTTTTTGTGTTTTTTGTGGGTTTTTTTGCATTTTTTTTGCATTTTTTGTGGGGTTTTTTGCATTTTTTTTGCATTTTTTTTGCATTTTTTTTGCATTTTTTTTGTGTTTTTTTGCATTTTTTTTTTGCATTTTTTGTGGTTTTTTTGCATTTTTTTTGCATTTTTTTTTGCATTTTTTTTTCATTTTTTTTTCATTTTTTGTGGGTTTTTTTGCATTTTTTTGCATTTTTTTTGCATTTTTTTTGCATTTTTTTGCATTTTTTTTGCATTTTTTTTGCATTTTTTGTGGGTTTTTTTGCATTTTTTTGTGTTTTTTTTGCATTTTTTGTGGGTTTTTTTGCATTTTTTTTTGCATTTTTTGTGGGTTTTTTTGCATTTTTTTTGCATTTTTTGTGGTTTTTTTTGCATTTTTTTTGCATTTTTTTTGTGTTTTTTGTGGGTTTTTTGCATTTCTTTTGCATTTTTTGTGGGGTTTTTTGCATTTTTTTTGCATTTTTTTTGCATTTTTTTTGTTTTTTTGCATTTTTTTTTTGCATTTTTTGTGGGGTTTTTTTGCATTTTTTTGTGGGTTTTTTTGCATTTTTTTTGCATTTTTTGTGTTTTTTTTTGCATTTTTTTTGCATTTTTTGTGGGGTTTTTTTGCATTTTTTTGTGGGTTTTTTTGCATTTTTTTTGCATTTTTTGTGTTTTTTTGCATTTTTTTTTGCATTTTTTGTGGTTTTTTTTGCATTTTTTTTGCATTTTTTTTTGCATTTTTTTTGCATTTTTTTTGCATTTTTTGTGGGTTTTTTTGCATTTTTTTGTGTTTTTTTTGCATTTTTTTGTGTTTTTTTTGCATTTTTTTGTGGGTTTTTTTGCATTTTTTTGTGTTTTTTTTGCATTTTTTTGTGTTTTTTTGCATTTTTTTTGCATTTTTTGTGGGGTTTTTTGCATTTTTTTTGCATTTTTTTTTGCATTTTTTTTGCATTTTTTTTTCATTTTTTGTGGGTTTTTTTGCATTTTTTTGTGTTTTTTTTGCATTTTTTTGTGTTTTTTTTGCATTTTTTTGTGGTTTTTTTTGCATTTTTTTGTGTTTTTTTTGCATTTTTTTGTGTTTTTTTGCATTTTTTTTGCATTTTTTGTGGGTTTTTTTGCATTTTTTTTGCATTTTTTGTGGTTTTTTTTGCATTTTTTTGCATTTTTTTTGCATTTTTTTTGCATTTTTTTTGCATTTTTTGTGGGGTTTTTTGCATTTTTTTTGCATTTTTTTTGCATTTTTTTGCATTTTTTTTGTGTTTTTTTGCATTTTTTTTGGCATTTTTTGTGGGTTTTTTTTGCATTTTTTTGTGGGTTTTTTTGCATTTTTTTTGCATTTTTTGTGTTTTTTTTTGCATTTTTTTTGCATTTTTTTTGTGTTTTTTGTGTTTTTTTTTGCATTTTTTTTGCATTTTTTTTGTGTTTTTTTGCATTTTTTTTTTGCATTTTTTGTGGTTTTTTTGCATTTTTTTTGCATTTTTTTTTGCATTTTTTTTTCATTTTTTTTTCATTTTTTGTGGGTTTTTTTGCATTTTTTTGCATTTTTTTTGCATTTTTTTTGCATTTTTTTGCATTTTTTTTGCATTTTTTTTGCATTTTTTGTGGGTTTTTTTGCATTTTTTTGTGTTTTTTTTGCATTTTTTGTGGGTTTTTTTGCATTTTTTTTTGCATTTTTTGTGGGTTTTTTTGCATTTTTTTTGCATTTTTTGTGGTTTTTTTTGCATTTTTTTTGCATTTTTTTTGTGTTTTTTGTGGGTTTTTTGCATTTCTTTTGCATTTTTTGTGGGGTTTTTTGCATTTTTTTTGCATTTTTTTTGCATTTTTTTTGTTTTTTTGCATTTTTTTTTTGCATTTTTTGTGGGGTTTTTTTGCATTTTTTTGTGGGTTTTTTTGCATTTTTTTTGCATTTTTTGTGTTTTTTTTTGCATTTTTTTTGCATTTTTTGTGGGGTTTTTTTGCATTTTTTTGTGGGTTTTTTTGCATTTTTTTTGCATTTTTTGTGTTTTTTTGCATTTTTTTTTGCATTTTTTGTGGTTTTTTTTGCATTTTTTTTGCATTTTTTTTTGCATTTTTTTTGCATTTTTTTTGCATTTTTTGTGGGTTTTTTTGCATTTTTTTGTGTTTTTTTTGCATTTTTTTGTGTTTTTTTTGCATTTTTTTGTGGGTTTTTTTGCATTTTTTTGTGTTTTTTTTGCATTTTTTTGTGTTTTTTTGCATTTTTTTTGCATTTTTTGTGGGGTTTTTTGCATTTTTTTTGCATTTTTTTTTGCATTTTTTTTGCATTTTTTTTTCATTTTTTGTGGGTTTTTTTGCATTTTTTTGTGTTTTTTTTGCATTTTTTTGTGTTTTTTTTGCATTTTTTTGTGGGTTTTTTTGCATTTTTTTGTGTTTTTTTTGCATTTTTTTGTGTTTTTTTGCATTTTTTTTGCATTTTTTGTGGGTTTTTTTGCATTTTTTTTGCATTTTTTGTGGTTTTTTTTGCATTTTTTTGCATTTTTTTTGCATTTTTTTTGCATTTTTTTTGCATTTTTTGTGGGGTTTTTTGCATTTTTTTTGCATTTTTTTTGCATTTTTTTGCATTTTTTTTGTGTTTTTTTGCATTTTTTTTGGCATTTTTTGTGGGTTTTTTTTGCATTTTTTTGTGGGTTTTTTTGCATTTTTTTTGCATTTTTTGTGTTTTTTTTTGCATTTTTTTTGCATTTTTTTTGTGTTTTTTGTGTTTTTTTTTGCATTTTTTTTTGCATTTTTTTTGCATTTTTTTGTGGGTTTTTTTTGCATTTTTTTGTGTTTTTTTTGCATTTTTTTTGTGTTTTTTTGCATTTTTTTTGCATTTTTTGTGGGTTTTTTTGCATTTTTTTGCATTTTTTGTGGTTTTTTTTGCATTTTTTTGCATTTTTTTTGCATTTTTTTTGCATTTTTTTTGCATTTTTTGTGGGGTTTTTTGCATTTTTTTTGCATTTTTTTTGCATTTTTTTGCATTTTTTTTGTGTTTTTTTGCATTTTTTTTGGCATTTTTTGTGGGTTTTTTTTGCATTTTTTTGTGGGTTTTTTTGCATTTTTTTTGCATTTTTTGTGTTTTTTTTTGCATTTTTTTTGCATTTTTTTTGTGTTTTTTGTGTTTTTTTTTGCATTTTTTTTTGCATTTTTTTTGTGTTTTTTGTGGGTTTTTTTTGCATTTTTTTTGCATTTTTTGTGGGGTTTTTTGCATTTTTTTTGCATTTTTTTTGCATTTTTTTTGCATTTTTTTTGTGTTTTTTTGCATTTTTTTTTTGCATTTTTTGTGGTTTTTTTTGCATTTTTTTGTGGGTTTTTTTGCATTTTTTTTGCATTTTTTGTGGTTTTTTTGCATTTTTTTTGCATTTTTTGTGGGGTTTTTTTGCATTTTTTTTGCATTTTTTTTGCATTTTTTTTGCATTTTTTTTGCATTTTTTTTGCATTTTTTTTGCATTTTTTGTGGGTTTTTTTGCATTTTTTTGTGTTTTTTTTGCATTTTTTTGTGGGTTTTTTTTCATTTTTTTGTGTTTTTTTTGCATTTTTTTGTGTTTTTTTGCATTTTTTTTTGAATTTTTTTGTGGGTTTTTTTGCATTTTTTTGCATTTTTTGTGGGTTTTTTTGCATTTTTTTTGCATTTTTTGTGGGTTTTTTTGCATTTTTTTTGCATTTTTTGTGGGGTTTTTTGCATTTTTTTGCATTTTTTTTGCATTTTTTTTGCATTTTTTTGCATTTTTTTTGCATTTTTTTTGCATTTTTTGTGGGTTTTTTTGCATTTTTTTGTGTTTTTTTTGCATTTTTTGTGGGTTTTTTTGCATTTTTTTTTGCATTTTTTGTGGGTTTTTTTGCATTTTTTTTGCATTTTTTGTGGTTTTTTTTGCATTTTTTTTGCATTTTTTTTGTGTTTTTTGTGGGTTTTTTTGCATTTCTTTTGCATTTTTTGTGGGGTTTTTTGCATTTTTTTTGCATTTTTTTTGCATTTTTTGTGGGGTTTTTTGCATTTTTTTGTGGGTTTTTTGCATTTTTTTTGCATTTTTTTTGTGTTTTTTGTGGGTTTTTTTGCATTTTTTTTGCATTTTTTTTGTGTTTTTTTGCATTTTTTTTGCATTTTTTGTGGTTTTTTTGCATTTTTTTTGCATTTTTTTTTGCATTTTTTTTTCATTTTTTTTTCATTTTTTGTGGGTTTTTTTTGCATTTTTTTGCATTTTTTTTGCATTTTTTTTGCATTTTTTTGCATTTTTTTTGCATTTTTTTTGCATTTTTTGTGGGTTTTTTTGCATTTTTTTGTGGTTTTTTTGCATTTTTTGTGGGTTTTTTTGCATTTTTTTTTGCATTTTTTGTGGGTTTTTTTGCATTTTTTTTGCATTTTTTGTGGTTTTTTTTGCATTTTTTTTGCATTTTTTTGTGTTTTTTGTGGGTTTTTTGCATTTCTTTTGCATTTTTTGTGGGGTTTTTTGCATTTTTTTTGCATTTTTTTTGCATTTTTTGTGGGGTTTTTTGCATTTTTTTGTGGGTTTTTTGCATTTTTTTTGCATTTTTTTTGTTTTTTGTGGGTTTTTTTGCATTTTTTTTGCATTTTTTGTGGGGTTTTTTGCATTTTTTTTGCATTTTTTGTGGGTTTTTTTTGCATTTTTTTTGCATTTTTTTTTGTGTTTTTTTGCATTTTTTTTGCATTTTTTGTCGTTTTTTTTGCATTTTTTTTTGCATTTTTTTTTTCATTTTTTTTTCATTTTTTTTTCATTTTTTGTGGGTTTTTTTGCATTTTTTTGTGTTTTTTTTGCATTTTTTTGTGTTTTTTTGCATTTTTTTTTGAATTTTTTGTGGGTTTTTTTGCATTTTTTGTGGGTTTTTTTGCATTTTTTTTGCATTTTTTGTGGGTTTTTTTTGCATTTTTTTGCATTTTTTTGTGTTTTTTTGCATTTTTTTTTGCATTTTTTTTGCATTTTTTTTGCATTTTTTGTGTTTTTTTTTGCATTTTTTTGTGTTTTTTTTGCATTTTTTTGTGGGTTTTTTTGTGGGTTTTTTTGCATTTTTTTGAATTTTTTTTTGCATTTTTTGTGGGGTTTTTTGCATTTTTTTTTGCATTTTTTGTGGGTTTTTTTGCATTTTTTTTTGCATTTTTTGTGGGTTTTTTTGCATTCTTTTTGCATTTTTTTTTGCATTTTTTGTGGGGTTTTTTGCATTTTTTTTGCATTTTTTTTGCATTTTTTTTGCATTTTTTTTGTTTTTTTGCATTTTTTTTTTGCATTTTTTGCATTTTTTTGTGGGTTTTTTTGCATTTTTTTTGCATTTTTTGTGTTTTTTTTTGCATTTTTTTTGCATTTTTTGTGGGGTTTTTTGCATTTCTTTTTGCATTTTTTGTGGGTTTTTTTGCATTTTTTTGTGTTTTTTTGCATTTTTTTTTGCATTTTTTGTGGTTTTTTTTGCATTTTTTTTGCATTTTTTTTTGCATTTTTTTTGCATTTTTTTTTCATTTTTTGTGGGTTTTTTTGCATTTTTTTGTGTTTTTTTTGCATTTTTTTGTGTTTTTTTTGCATTTTTTTGTGGGTTTTTTTGCATTTTTTTGTGTTTTTTTTGCATTTTTTTGTGTTTTTTTGCATTTTTTTTGCATTTTTTGTGGGTTTTTTTGCATTTTTTTTGCATTTTTTGTGGTTTTTTTTGCATTTTTTTGCATTTTTTTTGCATTTTTTTTGCATTTTTTTTGCATTTTTTTTGCATTTTTTGTGGGGTTTTTTGCATTTTTTTTGCATTTTTTTGCATTTTTTTTGCATTTTTTTTGTGTTTTTTTGCATTTTTTTTTGGCATTTTTTGTGGGTTTTTTTTGCATTTTTTTGTGGGTTTTTTTGCATTTTTTTTGTGTTTTTTGTGTTTTTTTTTTGCATTTTTTTTGCATTTTTTTTGTGTTTTTTGTGGGTTTTTTTGCATTTTTTTTGCATTTTTTGTGGGGTTTTTTGCATTTTTTTTGCATTTTTTTTGCATTTTTTTTGCATTTTTTTTGCATTTTTTTTGTGTTTTTTTGCATTTTTTTTTGCATTTTTTGTGGGGTTTTTTGCATTTTTTTTGCATTTTTTTTGCATTTTTTTTGCATTTTTTTTGTTTTTTTGCATTTTTTTTTTGCATTTTTTGTGGGGTTTTTTTGCATTTTTTTGTGGGGTTTTTTGCATTTTTTTTGCATTTTTTTTGTGTTTTTTGTGGGTTTTTTTGCATTTTTTTTGCATTTTTTGTGGGGTTTTTTGCATTTTTTTTTGCATTTTTTGTGGGGTTTTTTGCATTTTTTTTGCATTTTTTTTGCATTTTTTGTGGGGTTTTTTGCATTTTTTTTGCATTTTTTTTGCATTTTTTTTGTGTTTTTTTGCATTTTTTTTTGGCATTTTTTGTGGGGTTTTTTTGCATTTTTTTGTGGGTTTTTTTGCATTTTTTTTGCATTTTTTGTATTTTTTTTTGCATTTTTTTTGCATTTTTTTTGTTTTTTGTGTTTTTTTTTGCATTTTTTTTGCATTTTTTTTGTGTTTTTTGTGGGTTTTTTTGCATTTTTTTTGCATTTTTTGTGGGGTTTTTTGCATTTTTTTTGCATTTTTTTTGCATTTTTTTTGCATTTTTTTTGTGTTTTTTTGCATTTTTTTTTGCATTTTTTGTGGGTTTTTTTTGCATTTTTTTGTGGGTTTTTTTGCATTTTTTTTGCATTTTTTGTGGTTTTTTTTGCATTTTTTTTGCATTTTTTGTGGGGTTTTTTGCATTTTTTTGCATTTTTTTTGCATTTTTTTGCATTTTTTTTGCATTTTTTTTGCATTTTTTGTGGGTTTTTTTGCGTTTTTTTTTGTGTTTTTTTTGCATTTTTTTGTGGGTTTTTTTGCATTTTTTTGTGTTTTTTTTGCATTTTTTTGTGTTTTTTTGCATTTTTTTTTGAATTTTTTTGTGGGTTTTTTTGCATTTTTTTGCATTTTTTGTGGGTTTTTTTGCATTTTTTTTGCATTTTTTGTGGGTTTTTTTGCATTTTTTTTGCATTTTTTGTGGGGTTTTTTGCATTTTTTTGCATTTTTTTTGCATTTTTTTTGCATTTTTTTTGCATTTTTTTTGCATTTTTTTTGCATTTTTTGTGGGTTTTTTTGCATTTTTTTGTGTTTTTTTTGCATTTTTTGTGGGTTTTTTTGCATTTTTTTTTGCATTTTTTGTGGGTTTTTTTGCATTTTTTTTTCCATTTTTTGTGGTTTTTTTTTGCATTTTTTTTGCATTTTTTTTGTGTTTTTTGTGGGTTTTTTTGCATTTCTTTTGCATTTTTTGTGGATTTTTTTGCATTTTTTTTGCATTTTTTTGCATTTTTTGTGGGGTTTTTTTGCATTTTTTTTGCATTTTTTTTGCATTTTTTGTGGGTTTTTTTGCATTTTTTTTTGCATTTTTTGTGGGTTTTTTTGCATTTTTTTGTGGGTTTTTTTGCATTTTTTTTGCATTTTTTGTGTTTTTTTTTGCATTTTTTTTTGCATTTTTTTTTGTGTTTTTTGTGGGTTTTTTTGCATTTTTTTTTGCATTTTTTGTGGGGTTTTTTGCATTTTTTTGCATTTTTTTGCATTTTTTTGTGGGTTTTTTTGCATTTTTTTTTGCATTTTTTTTGCATTTTTTGTGTTTTTTTTTTGCATTTTTTTTTGAATTTTTTTGTGGGGTTTTTTTGCATTTTTTTTTGCATTTTTTGTGGGTTTTTTTGCATTTTTTTTGCATTTTTTGTGGTTTTTTTTTGCATTTTTTTTGCATTTTTTTGCATTTTTTTTGCATTTTTTTTGCATTTTTTGTGGGTTTTTTTGCATTTTTTTTGCATTTTTTGTGGTTTTTTTTGCATTTTTTTTTGCATTTTTTTGCATTTTTTTTGCATTTTTTTTGCATTTTTTGTGGGGTTTTTTGCATTTTTTTTGCATTTTTTTTGCATTTTTTTGCATTTTTTTTGCATTTTTTTTGCATTTTTTGTGGGTTTTTTTGCATTTTTTTGTGTTTTTTTTGCATTTTTTGTGGGTTTTTTTGCATTTTTTTTTCATTTTTTTCTGCATTTTTTGTGGGTTTTTTTGCATTTTTTTTTGCATTTTTTGCATTTTTTTGTGGGTTTTTTTGCATTTTTTTTTGCATTTTTTGTGGGTTTTTTTGCATTTTTTTGCATTTTTTTTTGCATTTTTTTTGCATTTTTTTTTGCATTTTTTGTGGGGTTTTTTGCATTTTTTTGCATTTTTTTTGCATTTTTTTGTGTTTTTTTTGCATTTTTTTTTTTGCATTTTTTGTGGGGTTTTTTTTGCATTTTTTTGTGGGTTTTTTTGCATTTTTTGTGCATTTTTTGTGGTTTTTTTTGCATTTTTTTTGCATTTTTTTTGTGTTTTTTGTGGGTTTTTTTGCATTTTTTTTGCATTTTTTGTGGGTTTTTTTGAATTTTTTTTGCATTTTTTTTGTGTTTTTTTGCATTTTTTTTTGCATTTTTTGTGGTTTTTTTGCATTTTTTTTGCATTTTTTTTTGCATTTTTTTTGCATTTTTTTTGCATTTTTGGTGGGTTTTTTTTGCATTTTTTTGTGTTTTTTTTGCATTTTTTTGTGGGTTTTTTTTGCATTTTTTTTGTGTTTTTTTTGCATTTTTTTGTGTTTTTTTGCATTTTTTTTGCATTTTTTGTGGTTTTTTTTGCATTTTTTTGTGGGTTTTTTTGCATTTTTTTTTTGCATTTTTTGTGGGGTTTTTGCATTTTTTTTGCATTTTTTTGTGTTTTTTTGCATTTTTTTTTGCATTTTTTTTGCATTTTTTTGCATTTTTTTGTGGGTGTTTTTGCATTTTTTTTGCATTTTTTGTGTTTTTTTTTGCATTTTTTTTGCATTTTTTTTGTGTTTTTTGTGGGTTTTTTTGCATTTTTTTTGCATTTTTTGTGGGGTTTTTTGCATTTTTTTTGCATTTTTTGTGTTTTTTTTTGCATTTTTTTTGCATTTTTTTTTGTGTTTTTTGTGGGTTTTTTTGCATTTTTTTTGCATTTTTTGTGGGGTTTTTTGCATTTTTTTTGCATTTTTTTTGCATTTTTTGTGGGTTTTTTTGCATTTTTTTTTTGCATTTTTTTTTGCATTTTTTGTGTTTTTTTTTGCATTTTTTTTTGAATTTTTTTGTGGGTTTTTTTGCATTTTTTTTTTGCATTTTTTGTGGGTTTTTTTTGCATTTTTTTTGCATTTTTTGTGGTTTTTTTTGCATTTTTTTTGCATTTTTTTGCATTTTTTTTGCATTTTTTTTGCATTTTTTGTGGGTTTTTTTGCATTTTTTTTGCATTTTTTGTGGTTTTTTTTGCATTTTTTTTGCATTTTTTTGCATTTTTTTTTGCATTTTTTTGCATTTTTTTTGCATTTTTTTTGCATTTTTTGTGGGGTTTTTTGCATTTTTTTTGCATTTTTTTTGCATTTTTTTGCATTTTTTTTGCATTTTTTTGTGTTTTTTTTGCATTTTTTGTGGGTTTTTTTGCATTTTTTTTTGCATTTTTTTGCATTTTTTTTGCATTTTTTTTTGTGTTTTTTGTGGGTTTTTTTGCATTTTTTTTGCATTTTTTGTGGGGTTTTTTGCATTTTTTTTGCATTTTTTTTGCATTTTTTGTGGGTTTTTTTGCATTTTTTTTTGCATTTTTTTTGCATTTTTTGTGTTTTTTTTTGCATTTTTTTTTGAATTTTTTTGTGGGGTTTTTTTGCATTTTTTTTTTGCATTTTTTGTGGGTTTTTTTGCATTTTTTTTGCATTTTTTGTGGTTTTTTTTGCATTTTTTTTGCATTTTTTTGCATTTTTTTTGCATTTTTTTTGCATTTTTTGTGGGTTTTTTTGCATTTTTTTTGCATTTTTTGTGGTTTTTTTTGCATTTTTTTTTGCATTTTTTTGCATTTTTTTTGCATTTTTTTTGCATTTTTTGTGGGGTTTTTTGCATTTTTTTTGCATTTTTTTTGCATTTTTTTGCATTTTTTTTGCATTTTTTTTGCATTTTTTGTGGGTTTTTTTTGCATTTTTTTGTGTTTTTTTTGCATTTTTTGTGGGTTTTTTTGCATTTTTTTTTCATTTTTTTCTGCATTTTTTGTGGGTTTTTTTTGCATTTTTTTTTGCATTTTTTGCATTTTTTTGTGGGTTTTTTTGCATTTTTTTTTGCATTTTTTGTGGGTTTTTTTGCATTTTTTTGCATTTTTTTTTTGCATTTTTTTTTGCATTTTTTTTGCATTTTTTGTGGGGTTTTTTGCATTTTTTTGCATTTTTTTTTGCATTTTTTTGTGTTTTTTTGCATTTTTTTTTTGCATTTTTTGTGGGGTTTTTTTGCATTTTTTTGTGGGTTTTTTTTGCATTTTTTGTGCATTTTTTGTGGTTTTTTTTGCATTTTTTTTGCATTTTTTTTGTGTTTTTTGTGGGTTTTTTTGCATTTTTTTTTGCATTTTTTGTGGGTTTTTTTGAATTTTTTTTTGCATTTTTTTTGTGTTTTTTTGCATTTTTTTTTGCATTTTTTGTGGTTTTTTTGCATTTTTTTTGCATTTTTTTTTTGCATTTTTTTTGCATTTTTTTTGCATTTTTGGTGGGTTTTTTTTTGCATTTTTTTGTGTTTTTTTTGCATTTTTTTGTGGGTTTTTTTGCATTTTTTTGTGTTTTTTTTGCATTTTTTTGTGTTTTTTTGCATTTTTTTTGCATTTTTTGTGGTTTTTTTTTGCATTTTTTTGTGGGTTTTTTTGCATTTTTTTTTTGCATTTTTTGTGGGGTTTTTTGCATTTTTTTTGCATTTTTTTGTGTTTTTTTGCATTTTTTTTTTGCATTTTTTTTGCATTTTTTTGCATTTTTTTGTGGGTGTTTTTTGCATTTTTTTTGCATTTTTTGTGTTTTTTTTTGCATTTTTTTTGCATTTTTTTTTGTGTTTTTTGTGGGTTTTTTTGCATTTTTTTTGCATTTTTTGTGGGGTTTTTTGCAATTTTTTTTGCATTTTTTGTGTTTTTTTTTGCATTTTTTTTGCATTTTTTTTTGTGTTTTTTTGTGGGTTTTTTTGCATTTTTTTTGCATTTTTTGTGGGGTTTTTTGCATTTTTTTTGCATTTTTTTTGCATTTTTTGTGGGTTTTTTTGCATTTTTTTTTTGCATTTTTTTTTGCATTTTTTGTGTTTTTTTTTTGCATTTTTTTTTGAATTTTTTTGTGGGTTTTTTTGCATTTTTTTTTTGCATTTTTTGTGGGTTTTTTTGCATTTTTTTTGCATTTTTTGTGGTTTTTTTTGCATTTTTTTTGCATTTTTTTGCATTTTTTTTGCATTTTTTTTGCATTTTTTGTGGGTTTTTTTGCATTTTTTTTGCATTTTTTGTGGTTTTTTTTGCATTTTTTTTGCATTTTTTTGCATTTTTTTTGCATTTTTTTGCATTTTTTTTGCATTTTTTTTGCATTTTTTGTGGGGTTTTTTGCATTTTTTTTGCATTTTTTTTGCATTTTTTTGCATTTTTTTTGCATTTTTTTGTGTTTTTTTTTGCATTTTTTGTGGGTTTTTTTGCATTTTTTTTTGCATTTTTTTCTGCATTTTTTGTGGGTTTTTTTGCATTTTTTTTGCATTTTTTGCATTTTTTTGTCGGTTTTTTTGCTTTTTTTTTTGCATTTTTTGTGGGTTTTTTGCATTTTTTTGCATTTTTTTTTTGCATTTTTTTTGCATTTTTTTTGCATTTTTTGTGGGTTTTTTTGCATTTTTTTGTGTTTTTTTTTGCATTTTTTTGTGGGGTTTTTTTTTGCATTTTTTTGTGTTTTTTTGCATTTTTTTGTGTTTTTTTGCATTTTTTTTTGAATTTTTTTGTGGGTTTTTTTGCATTTTTTTTGCATTTTTTGTGGGTTTATTTGCATTTTTTTGCATTTTTTTAGCATTTTTTTTGCATTTTTTTTACATTTTTTTTGCATTTTTTGTGGGGTTTTTTGCATTTTTTTTGCATTTTTTTTGCATTTTTTTTGTGTTTTTTTGCATTTTTTTTTTGCATTTTTTGTGGGTTTTTTTTGCATTTTTTTGTGGGTTTTTTTGCATTTTTTTTGCATTTTTTGTGGTTTTTTTTGCATTTTTTTTGCATTTTTTTTGTGTTTTTTGTGGGTTTTTTTGCATTTTTTTTGCATTTTTTGTGGGTTTTTTTGCATTTTTTTTGCATTTTTTTGTGTTTTTTTGCATTTTTTTTTGCATTTTTGTGGTTTTTTTGCATTTTTTTTGCATTTTTTTTGCATTTTTTTTTGCATTTTTTTTGCATTTTTTGTGGTTTTTTTTGCATTTTTTTGTGTTTTTGTTTTTTTGCATTTTTTTGTGGGTTTTTTTGCATTTTTTTGTGTTTTTTTTGCATTTTTTTGTGTTTTTTTGCATTTTTTTTGCATTTTTTGTGGTTTTTTTTGCATTTTTTTGTGGTTTTTTTGCATTTTTTTTTTGCATTTTTTGTGGGTTTTTTTGCATTTTTTTTTGCATTTTTTTGTGTTTTTTTGCATTTTTTTTTGCATTTTTTTTGCATTTTTTTTGCATTTTTTGTGGGTGTTTTTTGCATTTTTTTTGCATTTTTTGTGGGTTTTTTTGCATTTTTTTTGCATTTTTTGTGGTTTTTTTTGCATTTTTTTGTGGGTTTTTTTGCATTTTTTTTGCATTTTTTTGCATTTTTTTTGCATTTTTTTTGCATTTTTTGTGGGGTTTTTTGCATTTTTTTTGCATTTTTTTGCATTTTTTTTGCATTTTTTTTGCATTTTTTGTGGGTTTTTTTGCATTTTTTTTGCATTTTTTTTGTGTTTTTTTGCATTTTTTTTTGCATTTTTTGTGGTTTTTTTTGCATTTTTTTTGCATTTTTTTTTGCATTTTTTTTGCATTTTTTTTGCATTTTTTGTGGGTTTTTTTTGCATTTTTTTGTGTTTTTTTGCATTTTTTTGTGGGTTTTTTTGCATTTTTTTGTGTTTTTTTTGCATTTTTTTGTGTTTTTTTGCATTTTTTTTGCATTTTTTGTGGTTTTTTTTGCATTTTTTTGTGGGTTTTTTTGCATTTTTTTTTTGCATTTTTTGTGGGTTTTTTTGCATTTTTTTTGCATTTTTTTGTGTTTTTTTGCATTTTTTTTTGCATTTTTTTTGCATTTTTTTTGCATTTTTTTGTGGGTGTTTTTTGCATTTTTTTTGCATTTTTTGTGGGTTTTTTTGCATTTTTTTTGCATTTTTTGTGGTTTTTTTTGCATTTTTTGTGGGTTTTTTTGCATTTTTTTTGCATTTTTTTGCATTTTTTTTGCATTTTTTTTGCATTTTTTGTGGGGTTTTTTGCATTTTTTTTGCATTTTTTTGCATTTTTTTTGCATTTTTTTTGCATTTTTTGTGGGTTTTTTGCATTTTTTTTTGCATTTTTTTTGTGTTTTTTGTGGGTTTTTTTGCATTTTTTTTGCATTTTTTGTGGGGTTTTTTGCATTTTTTTTGCATTTTTTTTGCATTTTTTTTGCATTTTTTTTGTGTTTTTTTGCATTTTTTTTTTGCATTTTTTGTGGGTTTTTTTGCATTTTTTTGTGGGTTTTTTTGCATTTTTGTGCATTTTTTGTGGTTTTTTTTGCATTTTTTTTGCATTTTTTGTGGGGTTTTTTGCATTTTTTTGCATTTTTTTTGCATTTTTTTTGCATTTTTTTGCATTTTTTTTGCATTTTTTTTGCATTTTTTGTGGGTTTTTTTGCATTTTTTTGTGTTTTTTTTGCATTTTTTGTGGGTTTTTTTGCATTTTTTTGTGTTTTTTTTGCATTTTTTTGTGTTTTTTTGCATTTTTTTTTGAATTTTTTTGTGGGTTTTTTTGCATTTTTTTGCATTTTTTGTGGGTTTTTTTGCATTTTTTTTGCATTTTTTGTGGGTTTTTTTGCATTTTTTTTGCATTTTTTGTGGGGTTTTTTGCATTTTTTTGCATTTTTTTTGCATTTTTTTTTGCATTTTTTTGCATTTTTTTTGCATTTTTTTTTGCATTTTTTGTGGGTTTTTTTGCATTTTTTTGTGTTTTTTTTGCATTTTTTGTGGGTTTTTTTGCATTTTTTTTTGCATTTTTTGTGGGTTTTTTTGCATTTTTTTTTGCATTTTTTGTGGTTTTTTTTGCATTTTTTTTTGCATTTTTTTTGTGTTTTTTGTGGGTTTTTTTGCATTTCTTTTGCATTTTTTGTGGGGTTTTTTGCATTTTTTTTGCATTTTTTTTGCATTTTTGTGGGGTTTTTTGCATTTTTTTGTGGGTTTTTTGCATTTTTTTTTGCATTTTTTTGCATTTTTTTTGCATTTTTTTTGCATTTTTTTGTGTTTTTTTTGCATTTTTTTGTGGGTTTTTTTGCATTTTTTTGTGGGTTTTTTTGCATTTTTTTTGCATTTTTTGTGGATTTTTTTGCATTTTTTTTGCATTTTTTTGCATTTTTTGTGGGGTTTTTTGCATTTTTTTTGCATTTTTTTGCATTTTTTGTGGGTTTTTTTGCATTTTTTTTTGCATTTTTTGTGGGTTTTTTTGCATTTTTTTGTGGGTTTTTTTGCATTTTTTTTGCATTTTTTGTGGTTTTTTTTGCATTTTTTTTGCATTTTTTTTTGTGTTTTTTGTGGGTTTTTTTGCATTTTTTTTGCATTTTTTGTGGGGTTTTTTGCATTTTTTTTGCATTTTTTTTGCATTTTTTGTGGTTTTTTTTGCATTTTTTTTGCATTTTTTTGCATTTTTTTTGCATTTTTTTTGCATTTTTTTTGCATTTTTTGTGGGTTTTTTTGCATTTTTTTTGCATTTTTTGTGGTTTTTTTTGCATTTTTTTTTGCATTTTTTTGCATTTTTTTTGCATTTTTTTTGCATTTTTTGTGGGGTTTTTTGCATTTTTTTTGCATTTTTTTGCATTTTTTTTGCATTTTTTTTGCATTTTTTGTGGGTTTTTTTGCATTTTTTTGTGTTTTTTTTGCATTTTTTGTGGGTTTTTTTGCATTTTTTTTTGCATTTTTTTCTGCATTTTTTGTGGGTTTTTTTGCATTTTTTTTGCATTTTTTGCATTTTTTTGTGGGTTTTTTGTGGGTTTTTTTGCATTTTTTTTGCATTTTTTGTGGGTTTTTTTGCATTTTTTTTGCATTTTTTGTGTTTTTTTTTGCATTTTTTTTGCATTTTTTTTTGTGTTTTTTGTGGGTTTTTTTGCATTTTTTTTGCATTTTTTGTGGGGTTTTTTGCATTTTTTTTGCATTTTTTTTGCATTTTTTGTGGGTTTTTTTGCATTTTTTTTTTGCATTTTTTTTGCATTTTTTGTGTTTTTTTTTGCATTTTTTTTTGAATTTTTTTGTGGGTTTTTTTGCATTTTTTTTTGCATTTTTTGTGGGTTTTTTTGCATTTTTTTTGCATTTTTTGTGGTTTTTTTTGCATTTTTTTTGCATTTTTTTGCATTTTTTTTGCATTTTTTTTGCATTTTTTGTGGGGTTTTTTGCATTTTTTTTGCATTTTTTGTGGTTTTTTTTGCATTTTTTTTGCATTTTTTTGCATTTTTTTTGCATTTTTTTTGCATTTTTTGTGGGGTTTTTTGCATTTTTTTTGCATTTTTTTTGCATTTTTTTGCATTTTTTTTGCATTTTTTTTGCATTTTTTGTGGGTTTTTTGTGGGTTTTTTTGCATTTTTTTGTGTTTTTTTTGCATTTTTTGTGGGTTTTTTTGCATTTTTTTTTGCATTTTTTTCTGCATTTTTTGTGGTTTTTTTTGCATTTTTTTTGCATTTTTTGCATTTTTTTGTCGGTTTTTTTGCATTTTTTTTTGCATTTTTTGTGGGTTTTTTGCATTTTTTTGCATTTTTTTGTGGGTTTTTTTTGCATTTTTTTGTGTTTTTTTGCATTTTTTTGTGTTTTTTTGCATTTTTTTTTGAATTTTTTTGTGGGTTTTTTTGCATTTTTTTTGCATTTTTTGTGGGTTTTTTTGCATTTTTTTGCATTTTTTTTGCATTTTTTTTGCATTTTTTTTACATTTTTTTTGCATTTTTTGTGGGGTTTTTTGCATTTTTTTTGCATTTTTTTTGCATTTTTTTTGTGTTTTTTTGCATTTTTTTTTGCATTTTTTTTGTGTTTTTTGTGGGTTTTTTTGCATTTTTTTTGCATTTTTTGTGGGTTTTTTTGCATTTTTTTTGCATTTTTTTTGTGTTTTTTTGCATTTTTTTTTGCATTTTTTGTGGTTTTTTTTGCATTTTTTTTGCATTTTTTTTTGCATTTTTTTTGCATTTTTTTTGCATTTTTTGTGGGTTTTTTTAGCATTTTTTTGTGTTTTTTTTGCATTTTTTTGTGGGTTTTTTTGCATTTTTTTGTGTTTTTTTTTGCATTTTTTTGTGTTTTTTTGCATTTTTTTTGCATTTTTTGTGGTTTTTTTTGCATTTTTTTGTGGGTTTTTTTGCATTTTTTTTTTGCATTTTTTGTGGGTTTTTTTGCATTTTTTTTGCATTTTTTTGTGTTTTTTTGCATTTTTTTTTGCATTTTTTTTGCATTTTTTTTGCATTTTTTTGTGGGTGTTTTTTGCATTTTTTTTGCATTTTTTGTGGGTTTTTTTGCATTTTTTTTGCATTTTTTGTGGTTTTTTTTGCATTTTTTTGTGGGTTTTTTTGCATTTTTTTTGCATTTTTTTGCATTTTTTTTGCATTTTTTTTGCATTTTTTGTGGGGTTTTTTGCATTTTTTTTGCATTTTTTTGCATTTTTTTTGCATTTTTTTTGCATTTTTTGTGGGTTTTTTTGCATTTTTTTTGCATTTTTTTTGTGTTTTTTGTGGGTTTTTTTGCATTTTTTTTGCATTTTTTGTGGGGTTTTTTGCATTTTTTTGCATTTTTTTTGCATTTTTTTTGCATTTTTTTGCATTTTTTTTGCATTTTTTTTGCATTTTTTGTGGGGTTTTTTGCATTTTTTTGTGTTTTTTTTGCATTTTTTTGTGGGTTTTTTTGCATTTTTTTGTGTTTTTTTTGCATTTTTTTGTGTTTTTTTGCATTTTTTTTTGAATTTTTTTGTGGGTTTTTTTGCATTTTTTTGCATTTTTTGTGGGTTTTTTTGCATTTTTTTTGCATTTTTTGTGGGTTTTTTTGCATTTTTTTTGCATTTTTTGTGGGGTTTTTTGCATTTTTTTGCATTTTTTTTGCATTTTTTTTTGCATTTTTTTGCATTTTTTTTGCATTTTTTGTGGGTTTTTTTGCATTTTTTGTGGGTTTTTTTGCATTTTTTTTTGCATTTTTTGTGGGTTTTTTTGCATTTTTTTTTGCATTTTTTGTGGTTTTTTTTGCATTTTTTTTGCATTTTTTTTGTGTTTTTTGTGGGTTTTTTTGCATTTCTTTTGCATTTTTTGTGGGGTTTTTTGCATTTTTTTTGCATTTTTTTTGCATTTTTTGTGGGGTTTTTGCATTTTTTTGTGGGTTTTTTGCATTTTTTTTTGCATTTTTTTGCATTTTTTTTGCATTTTTTTTGCATTTTTTTGTGTTTTTTTTGCATTTTTTTGTGGGTTTTTTTGCATTTTTTTGTGGGTTTTTTTGCATTTTTTTTGCATTTTTTGTGGATTTTTTTGCATTTTTTTTGCATTTTTTTGCATTTTTTGTGGGGTTTTTTGCATTTTTTTTGCATTTTTTTTGCATTTTTTGTGGGTTTTTTTGCATTTTTTTTTGCATTTTTTGTGGATTTTTTTGCATTTTTTTTGCATTTTTTTGCATTTTTTTGCATTTTTTTTGCATTTTTTTTGCATTTTTTGTGGGGTTTTTTGCATTTTTTTTGCATTTTTTTTGCATTTTTTTGCATTTTTTTTGCATTTTTTTTGCATTTTTTGTGGGTTTTTTTGCATTTTTTTGTGTTTTTTTTGCATTTTTTGTGGGTTTTTTTGCATTTTTTTTTTGCATTTTTTTCTGCATTTTTTGTGGGTTTTTTTGCATTTTTTTGTGGGTTTTTTTGCATTTTTTTTTGCATTTTTTGTGGGTTTTTTTGCATTTTTTTGCATTTTTTTTTGCATTTTTTTTGCATTTTTTTTGCATTTTTTGTGGGGTTTTTTGCATTTTTTTTGCATTTTTTTGCATTTTTTTTGCATTTTTTTGTGTTTTTTTGCATTTTTTTTTTGCATTTTTTGTGGGGTTTTTTGCATTTTTTGTGCATTTTTTGTGGTTTTTTTTGCATTTTTTTTGCATTTTTTTTGTGTTTTTTGTGGGGTTTTTTGCATTTTTTTTGCATTTTTTGTGGGTTTTTTTGCATTTTTTTTGCATTTTTTTTGTGTTTTTTTGAATTTTTTTTTGCATTTTTTGTGGTTTTTTTGCATTTTTTTTGCATTTTTTTTTGCATTTTTTTTGCATTTTTTTTGCATTTTTGGTGGGTTTTTTTTGCATTTTTTTGTGTTTTTTTTGCATTTTTTTGTGGGTTTTTTTGCATTTTTTTGTGTTTTTTTTGCATTTTTTTGTGTTTTTTTGCATTTTTTTGCATTTTTTGTGGTTTTTTTTGCATTTTTTTGTGGGTTTTTTTGCATTTTTTTTTTGCATTTTTTGTGGGTTTTTTTGCATTTTTTTTGCATTTTTTTGTGTTTTTTTGCATTTTTTTTTGCATTTTTTTGCATTTTTTTTGCATTTTTTTGTGGGTGTTTTTTGCATTTTTTTTGCATTTTTTGTGTTTTTTTTTGCATTTTTTTTGCATTTTTTTTGTTTTTTGTGGGTTTTTTTGCATTTTTTTTTGCATTTTTTGTGGGGTTTTTTGCATTTTTTTTGCATTTTTTGTGTTTTTTTTTGCATTTTTTTTGCATTTTTTTTGTGTTTTTTGTGGGTTTTTTTGCATTTTTTTTGCATTTTTTGTGGGGTTTTTTGCATTTTTTTTGCATTTTTTTTGCATTTTTTGTGGGTTTTTTTGCATTTTTTTTTGCATTTTTTTTTGCATTTTTTGTGTTTTTTTTTGCATTTTTTTTTGAATTTTTTTGTGGGTTTTTTTGCATTTTTTTTTGCATTTTTTGTGTTTTTTTTTGCATTTTTTTTGCATTTTTTTTGTGTTTTTTGTGGGTTTTTTTGCATTTTTTTTGCATTTTTTGTGGGGTTTTTTGCATTTTTTTTGCATTTTTTTTGCATTTTTTGTGGGTTTTTTTGCATTTTTTTTTGCATTTTTTTTGCATTTTTTGTGTTTTTTTTTGCATTTTTTTTTGAATTTTTTTGTGGGTTTTTTTGCATTTTTTTTTGCATTTTTTGTGGGTTTTTTTGCATTTTTTTTGCATTTTTTGTGGTTTTTTTTGCATTTTTTTTAGCATTTTTTTGCATTTTTTTTGCATTTTTTTTGCATTTTTTGTGGGTTTTTTTGCATTTTTTTTGCATTTTTTGTGGTATTTTTTGTGGTTTTTTTTGCATTTTTTTGCATTTTTTTTGCATTTTTTTTGCATTTTTTGTGGGGTTTTTTGCATTTTTTTTGCATTTTTTTTGCATTTTTTTGCATTTTTTTTGCATTTTTTTTGCATTTTTTGTGGGTTTTTTGTGGGTTTTTTTGCATTTTTTTGTGTTTTTTTTGCATTTTTTTGTGGGTTTTTTGCATTTTTTTGTGGGTTTTTTGCATTTTTTTGTGGGTTTTTTGCATTTTTTTTTGCATTTTTTTGCATTTTTTTTGCATTTTTTTTGCATTTTTTTGTGTTTTTTTTGCATTTTTTTGTGGGTTTTTTTGCATTTTTTTGTGGGTTTTTTTGCATTTTTTTTGCATTTTTTGTGGATTTTTTTGCATTTTTTTTGCATTTTTTTGCATTTTTTGTGGGGTTTTTTGCATTTTTTTTGCATTTTTTTTGCATTTTTTGTGGGTTTTTTTGCATTTTTTTTTGCATTTTTTGTGGATTTTTTTGCATTTTTTTTGCATTTTTTTGCATTTTTTTGCATTTTTTTTGCATTTTTTTTGCATTTTTTGTGGGGTTTTTTGCATTTTTTTTGCATTTTTTTTGCATTTTTTTGCATTTTTTTTGCATTTTTTTTGCATTTTTTGTGGGTTTTTTTGCATTTTTTTGTGTTTTTTTTGCATTTTTTGTGGGTTTTTTTGCATTTTTTTTTTGCATTTTTTTCTGCATTTTTTGTGGTTTTTTTGCATTTTTTTTGCATTTTTTTGTGGGTTTTTTTGCATTTTTTTTTGCATTTTTTGTGGGTTTTTTTTGCATTTTTTTGCATTTTTTTTTGCATTTTTTTTGCATTTTTTTTGCATTTTTTGTGGGGTTTTTTGCATTTTTTTTGCATTTTTTTGCATTTTTTTTGCATTTTTTTGTGTTTTTTTGCATTTTTTTTTTGCATTTTTTGTGGGGTTTTTTGCATTTTTTGTGCATTTTTTGTGGTTTTTTTTGCATTTTTTTTGCATTTTTTTTGTGTTTTTTGTGGGGTTTTTTGCATTTTTTTTGCATTTTTTGTGGGTTTTTTTGCATTTTTTTTGCATTTTTTTTGTGTTTTTTTGAATTTTTTTTTGCATTTTTTGTGGTTTTTTTGCATTTTTTTTGCATTTTTTTTTGCATTTTTTTTGCATTTTTTTTGCATTTTTGGTGGGTTTTTTTTGCATTTTTTTGTGTTTTTTTTGCATTTTTTTGTGGGTTTTTTTGCATTTTTTTGTGTTTTTTTTGCATTTTTTTGTGTTTTTTTGCATTTTTTTTGCATTTTTTGTGGTTTTTTTTGCATTTTTTTGTGGGTTTTTTTGCATTTTTTTTTTGCATTTTTTGTGGTTTTTTTGCATTTTTTTTGCATTTTTTTGTGTTTTTTTGCATTTTTTTTTGCATTTTTTTGCATTTTTTTTGCATTTTTTTGTGGGTGTTTTTTGCATTTTTTTTTTGCATTTTTTGTGGGGTTTTTTGCATTTTTTGTGCATTTTTTGTGGTTTTTTTTGCATTTTTTTTGCATTTTTTTTGTGTTTTTTGTGGGGTTTTTTGCATTTTTTTTGCATTTTTTGTGGGTTTTTTTGCATTTTTTTTGCATTTTTTTTGTGTTTTTTTGAATTTTTTTTTGCATTTTTTGTGGTTTTTTTGCATTTTTTTTGCATTTTTTTTTGCATTTTTTTTGCATTTTTTTTGCATTTTTGGTGGGTTTTTTTTGCATTTTTTTGTGTTTTTTTTGCATTTTTTTGTGGGTTTTTTTGCATTTTTTTGTGTTTTTTTTGCATTTTTTTGTGTTTTTTTGCATTTTTTTTGCATTTTTTGTGGTTTTTTTTGCATTTTTTTGTGGGTTTTTTTGCATTTTTTTTTTGCATTTTTTGTGGGTTTTTTTTGCATTTTTTTTGCATTTTTTTGTGTTTTTTTGCATTTTTTTTTGCATTTTTTTGCATTTTTTTTGCATTTTTTTGTGGGTGTTTTTTGCATTTTTTTTTGCATTTTTTGTGTTTTTTTTTGCATTTTTTTTGCATTTTTTTTGTTTTTTGTGGGTTTTTTTGCATTTTTTTTGCATTTTTTGTGGGGTTTTTTGCATTTTTTTTGCATTTTTTGTGTTTTTTTTTGCATTTTTTTTGCATTTTTTTTGTGTTTTTTGTGGGTTTTTTTGCATTTTTTTTGCATTTTTTGTGGGGTTTTTTGCATTTTTTTTGCATTTTTTTTGCATTTTTTGTGGGTTTTTTTGCATTTTTTTTTGCATTTTTTTTGCATTTTTTGTGGTTTTTTTTGCATTTTTTTTTGAATTTTTTTGTGGGTTTTTTTGCATTTTTTTTTGCATTTTTTGTGTTTTTTTTTGCATTTTTTTTGCATTTTTTTTGTGTTTTTTGTGGGTTTTTTTGCATTTTTTTTGCATTTTTTGTGGGGTTTTTTGCATTTTTTTTGCATTTTTTTTGCATTTTTTGTGGGTTTTTTTGCATTTTTTTTTGCATTTTTTTTGCATTTTTTGTGTTTTTTTTTGCATTTTTTTTTGAATTTTTTTGTGGGTTTTTTTGCATTTTTTTTTGCATTTTTTGTGGGTTTTTTTGCATTTTTTTTGCATTTTTTGTGGTTTTTTTTGCATTTTTTTTAGCATTTTTTTGCATTTTTTTTGCATTTTTTTTGCATTTTTTGTGGTTTTTTTTGCATTTTTTTTGCATTTTTTTGCATTTTTTTTGCATTTTTTTTGCATTTTTTGTGGGGTTTTTTGCATTTTTTTTGCATTTTTTTTGCATTTTTTGTGGGTTTTTTGTGGGTTTTTTTGCATTTTTTTGTGTTTTTTTTGCATTTTTTTGTGGGTTTTTTTTGCATTTTTTTGTGTTTTTTTGCATTTTTTTGTGTTTTTTTGCATTTTTTTTTGAATTTTTTTGTGGGTTTTTTTGCATTTTTTTTGCATTTTTTGTGGGTTTTTTTGCATTTTTTTGCATTTTTTTTGCATTTTTTTGCATTTTTTTTACATTTTTTTTGCATTTTTTGTGGGGTTTTTTGCATTTTTTTTGCATTTTTTTTGCATTTTTTTTGTGTTTTTTTGCATTTTTTTTTTGCATTTTTTGTGGGTTTTTTTTGCATTTTTTTGTGGGTTTTTTTGCATTTTTTTTGCATTTTTTGTGGTTTTTTTTGCATTTTTTTTGCATTTTTTGTGTTTTTTTTGCATTTTTTTGTGGGTTTTTTTGCATTTTTGGTTTTTTTGCATTTTTTTGTGGGTTTTTTGCATTTTTTTTGCATTTTTGTGGGTTTTTTTGCATTTTTTTTGTGTTTTTTTTGCTTTTTTTTGCATTTTGTGGGTTTTTTTGCATTTTTTTTGCATTTTTTTTGGCATTTTTTGTGTGTTTTTTTGCATTTTTTTTTGCATTTTTTTTGCATTTTTTTTGCATTTTTTGTGTGTTTTTTGCATTTTTTTGTGGGTTTTTTTGCATTTTTTGTGGGTTTTTTTGCATTTTTTTGCATTTTTTGTGGGTTTTTTTGCATTTTTTTGTGTTTTTTTTGCTTTTTTTTGCATTTTTGTGGGTTTTTTTGCATTTTTTTTGCATTTTTTTTGCATTTTTTTTGCATTTTTTTGCATTTTTTTGTGTTTTTTTTGCATTTTTTTGTGGGTTTTTTTGCATTTTTTTGTGGGTTTTTTTGCATTTTTTTTGCATTTTTTGTGGGTTTTTTTGCATTTTTTTTGTGTTTTTTTTGCTTTTTTTGCATTTTTGTGGGTTTTTTTGCATTTTTTTTTGCATTTTTTTTGCATTTTTTGTGTGTTTTTTGCATTTTTTTTGCATTTTTTTGCATTTTTTTGCATTTTTTGTGTGTTTTTTTGCATTTTTTTGTGGGTTTTTTTGCATTTTTTTTGCATTTTTTTTTGCATTTTTTTTGCATTTTTTTGTGGGTTTTTTTGCATTTTTTTTTGCATTTTTTGTGGGTTTTTTTTGCATTTTTTTGCATTTTTTTTGCATTTTTTTTGCATTTTTTGTGGGTTTTTTGCTTTTTTTTTGCATTTTTGTGCATTTTTTTGCATTTTTTGTGGGGTTTTTTGCATTTTTTTTGCATTTTTTTTGCATTTTTTTTGCATTTTTTGTGGGTTTTTTTGCATTTTTTGTGGGGTTTTTGCATTTTTTTTGCATTTTTTTTTGCATTTTTTTTGCATTTTTTGTGGGTTTTTTTGCATTTTTGTGGGTTTTTTGCATTTTTTTTGCATTTTTTTTGCATTTTTTTTGCATTTTTGTGGGTTTTTTTGCATTTTTTTTGCATTTTTTTGTGGGTTTTTTTGCATTTTTTTTGTGGGTTTTTTTGCATTTTTGTGGGTTTTTTTGCATTTTTTTGCATTTTTTTGTGGGTTTTTTTGCATTTTTTTTGCATTTTTTTGTGGGTTTTTTTGCATTTTTTTTGCATTTTTTTTGTGGGTTTTTTTGCATTTTTTTGTGGGGTTTTTTGCATTTTTGTGGGTTTTTTTGCATTTTTTTTGCATTTTTTTGTGGGTTTTTTTGCATTTTTTTGTGTTTTTTTTGCATTTTTTTGTGGGTTTTTTTGCATTTTTTTGTGGGTTTTTTTTGCATTTTTTTTGCATTTTTGTGTGGTTTTTTGCATTTTTTTTGCATTTTTTGTGGGTTTTTTTTGCATTTTTTTTTGCATTTTTTGTGCATTTTTTTGCATTTTTTGTGGGGTTTTTTGCATTTTTTTTGCATTTTTTTTGCATTTTTTTTGCATTTTTTGTGGGTTTTTTTTGCATTTTTTTTGCATTTTTTTTGCATTTTTTTTGCATTTTTTGTGGGTTTTTTTTGCATTTTTTTTTGCATTTTTTGTGGGTTTTTTTTGCATTTTTTTTTGCATTTTTTTTGCATTTTTTTTGCATTTTTTTTGCATTTTTTGTGGGTTTTTTTGCATTTTTTTTGCATTTTTTTTGCATTTTTTTTGCATTTTTTGTGGTTTTTTTGCATTTTTTGTGGGGTTTTTTGCATTTTTTTTTGCATTTTTTGCATTTTTTTTGCATTTTTTTGTGGGTTTTTTTTGCATTTTTTTGCATTTTTTTGTGTTTTTTTGCATTTTTTTGTGGGTTTTTTTGCATTTTTTTGTGGGGTTTTTTTGCATTTTTTGTGGGTTTTTTGCATTTTTTTTTGCATTTTTTTGTGGGTTTTTTTGCATTTTTTTGTGTTTTTTTGCATTTTTTTGTGGGTTTTTTTGCATTTTTTGTGGGTTTTTTTGCATTTTTTTTGCATTTTTTGTGGGTTTTTTTGCATTTTTTTTGCATTTTTTGTGGGTTTTTTTGCATTTTTTTTTGCATTTTTTGTGCATTTTTTGCATTTTTTGTGGGGTTTTTTGCATTTTTTTTGCATTTTTTTTGCATTTTTTTTGCATTTTTTGTGGGTTTTTTTTGCATTTTTTTTTGCATTTTTTTTGCATTTTTTTTGCATTTTTTTTGCATTTTTTGTGGGTTTTTTTGCATTTTTTTTTGCATTTTTTGTGGGTTTTTTTGCATTTTTTTTGCATTTTTTTGCATTTTTTTTGCATTTTTTTGCATTTTTTGTGGGTTTTTTTGCATTTTTTTTGCATTTTTGTGGGTTTTTTTGCATTTTTTGTGGGGTTTTTTGCATTTTTTTTGCATTTTTTTTGCATTTTTTTGCATTTTTTTGTGGGTTTTTTTGCATTTTTTGCATTTTTTTTGCATTTTTTTGTGGGTTTTTTTGCATTTTTTTGTGGGTTTTTTTGCATTTTTTGTGGGTTTTTTGCATTTTTTTTGCATTTTTTTTGCATTTTTTTTGCATTTTTTGTGGTTTTTTTTGCATTTTTTTTGCATTTTTTTTGCATTTTTTGTGTTTTTTTGCATTTTTTTTGCATTTTTTTTGCATTTTTTGTGTGTTTTTTTGCATTTTTTTTGCATTTTTTTGTGTTTTTTTTGCATTTTTTTGTGGGTTTTTTTGCATTTTTTTGTGGGTTTTTTTTGCATTTTTTTGTGTTTTTTTTGCTTTTTTTGCATTTTTTTTGCATTTTTTTGTGGGGTTTTTTTGCATTTTTTGTGGGTTTTTTTGCATTTTTTTTGCATTTTTTGTGGGTTTTTTTTTGCATTTTTTTTGCATTTTTTGTGGGTTTTTTTGCATTTTTTTTTTGCATTTTTTGTGGTTTTTTTTGCATTTTTTTGCATTTTTTTGCATTTTTTTTGCATTTTTTTTGCATTTTTTGTGGGGTTTTTTTGCTTTTTTTTTTGCATTTTTTGTGCATTTTTTGCATTTTTTGTGGGGTTTTTTGCATTTTTTTTGC
Organism: Zingel zingel; assembly: GCA_023566125.1. NCBI lineage: Eukaryota > Metazoa > Chordata > Actinopteri > Perciformes > Percidae > Zingel > Zingel zingel. Next base: position 38,032 of record JAKRKW010000197.1, read on the forward strand.
ATTTTTTTTGCATTTTTTTTGCATTTTTTGTGGTTTTTTTGCATTTTTTGTGGGGTTTTTTGCATTTTTTTTGCATTTTTTTTGCATTTTTTTTGCATTTTTTGTGGGTTTTTTTGCATTTTTTTTGCATTTTTTTGTGGGTTTTTTTGCATTTTTTTGTGGGTTTTTTTTGCATTTTTTTTGTGTTTTTTTTGCTTTTTTTTGCATTTTTTTTGCATTTTTTTGTGGTTTTTTTGCATTTTTTGTGGGTTTTTTTGCATTTTTTTTGCATTTTTTGTGGGTTTTTTTTGCATTTTTTTTGCATTTTTTGTGGGTTTTTTTGCATTTTTTTTTTGCATTTTTTGTGGTTTTTTTTGCATTTTTTTGCATTTTTTTGCATTTTTTTTGCATTTTTTTTGCATTTTTGTGGGTTTTTTTGCTTTTTTTTTTGCATTTTTTGTGCATTTTTTTGCATTTTTTGTGGGGTTTTTTGCATTTTTTTTGCATTTTTTTTGCATTTTTTTTGCATTTTTTGTGGGTTTTTTTGCATTTTTTGTGGGGTTTTTTGCATTTTTTTGCATTTTTTTTGCATTTTTTTTGCATTTTTTGTGGGTTTTTTTGCATTTTTTTTGCATTTTTTTGTGGGTTTTTTTGCATTTTTTTGTGGGTTTTTTTGCATTTTTTGTGGGTTTTTTTGCATTTTTTTTGCATTTTTTTGTGGGTTTTTTTGCATTTTTTTTGCATTTTTTTGTGGGTTTTTTTGCATTTTTTTTGCATTTTTTGTGGGTTTTTTTGCATTTTTTTTGCATTTTTTGTGGGTTTTTTTGCATTTTTTTTGCATTTTTTGTGGGGTTTTTTGCATTTTTTTGTGGGTTTTTTTGCATTTTTTTTGCATTTTTTTGTGGGTTTTTTGTGGGTTTTTTTGCATTTTTTTTGCATTTTTTTGTGTTTTTTTTGCATTTTTTTTGCATTTTTTTGTGGGTTTTTTTGCATTTTTTTGTGGGTTTTTTTGCATTTTTTTTGCATTTTTGTGGGTTTTTTTGCATTTTTTTTGCATTTTTTTGCATTTTTTTTGCATTTTTTTTGCATTTTTTGTGGGTTTTTTTGCATTTTTTTTTGCATTTTTTTTGCATTTTTTGTGTGTTTTTTTGCATTTTTTTTGCATTTTTTTTGCATTTTTTTTGCATTTTTTGTGTGTTTTTTTGCATTTTTTTGTGGGTTTTTTTGCATTTTTTGTGGGTTTTTTTGCATTTTTTTTGCATTTTTTTGTGTTTTTTTTGCATTTTTTTGTGGGTTTTTTTGCATTTTTTTGTGGGTTTTTTTGCATTTTTTTTGCATTTTTTGTGGGTTTTTTTGCATTTTTTTGTGTTTTTTTTTGCTTTTTTTTGCATTTTTGTGGGTTTTTTTTGCATTTTTTTTGCATTTTTTTTGCATTTTTTTTGCATTTTTTTTGCATTTTTTGTGGGTTTTTTTGCATTTTTTTGTGTTTTTTTTGCATTTTTTTGTGGGTTTTTTTGCATTTTTTTTGCATTTTTTTGTGTTTTTTTGCATTTTTTTTTGAATTTTTTTGTGTGTTTTTTGCATTTTTTTTGCATTTTTTGTGGGTTTTTTTGCATTTTTTTTGCTTTTTTTTGCATTTTTTTGTGGGTTTTTTTGCATTTTTTTTGCATTTTTTTGTGTTTTTTTTGCATTTTTTGTGGGGTTTTTTGCATTTTTTTTGCATTTTTTGTGGGGTTTTTTGCATTTTTTTGTGGGTTTTTTTGCATTTTTTTTGCATTTTTTTGCATTTTTTTGTGGGTTTTTTTGCATTTTTTTTTGCATTTTTTGTGGGTTTTTTTGCATTTTTTTTGCATTTTTTTGCATTTTTTTGTGTTTTTTTGCATTTTTTTTTGCATTTTTTTTGCATTTTTTTTGCATTTTTTTGTGGGTGTTTTTTGCATTTTTTTTGCATTTTTTGTGGGTTTTTTTGCATTTTTTTTGCATTTTTTGTGGTTTTTTTGCATTTTTTTGTGGGTTTTTTTGCATTTTTTTTGCATTTTTTTGCATTTTTTTTGCATTTTTTTTGCATTTTTTGTGGGGTTTTTTGCATTTTTTTTGCATTTTTTTGCATTTTTTTTGCATTTTTTTTGCATTTTTTGTGGGTTTTTTTGCATTTTTTTTGCATTTTTTTTGTGTTTTTTGTGGGTTTTTTTGCATTTTTTTTGCATTTTTGTGGGGTTTTTTGCATTTTTTTTGCATTTTTTTTGCATTTTTTTTGCATTTTTTTTGTGTTTTTTTGCATTTTTTTTTTGCATTTTTTGTGGGTTTTTTTTGCATTTTTTTGTGGGTTTTTTTGCATTTTTTTGCATTTTTTGTGGTTTTTTTTGCATTTTTTTTGCATTTTTTGTGGGGTTTTTTGCATTTTTTTGCATTTTTTTTGCATTTTTTTTGCATTTTTTGCATTTTTTTTGCATTTTTTTTTGCATTTTTTGTGGGTTTTTTTTGCATTTTTTTGTGTTTTTTTTGCATTTTTTGTGGGTTTTTTTTGCATTTTTTGTGTTTTTTTTTGCATTTTTTTGTGTTTTTTTGCATTTTTTTTTGAATTTTTTTGTGGGTTTTTTTGCATTTTTTTGCATTTTTTGTGGGTTTTTTTGCATTTTTTTTGCATTTTTTGTGGGTTTTTTTGCATTTTTTTTGCATTTTTTGTGGGGTTTTTTGCATTTTTTTGCATTTTTTTTGCATTTTTTTTTGCATTTTTTTGCATTTTTTTTGCATTTTTTTTGCATTTTTTGTGGGGTTTTTTGCATTTTTTTGTGTTTTTTTTGCATTTTTTGTGGGTTTTTTTGCATTTTTTTTTGCATTTTTTGTGGGTTTTTTTGCATTTTTTTTTTGCATTTTTTGTGGTTTTTTTTGCATTTTTTTTGCATTTTTTTTGTGTTTTTTGTGGGTTTTTTTGCATTTCTTTTGCATTTTTTGTGGGTTTTTTGCATTTTTTTTGCATTTTTTTTCCATTTTTTGTGGGGTTTTTTGCATTTTTTTGTGGGTTTTTGCATTTTTTTTTGCATTTTTTTGCATTTTTTTTGCATTTTTTTTGCATTTTTTTGTGTTTTTTTTGCATTTTTTTGTGGGTTTTTTTGCATTTTTTTGTGGGTTTTTTTGCATTTTTTTTGCATTTTTTGTGGATTTTTTTGCATTTTTTTTGCATTTTTTTGCATTTTTTGTGGGGTTTTTTGCATTTTTTTTGCATTTTTTTGCATTTTTTGTGGGTTTTTTTGCATTTTTTTTTGCATTTTTTGTGGGTTTTTTTGCATTTTTTTGTGGGTTTTTTTGCATTTTTTTTGCATTTTTTGTGGTTTTTTTTTGCATTTTTTTTGCATTTTTTTTTGTGTTTTTTGTGGGTTTTTTTGCATTTTTTTTTGCATTTTTTGTGGGGTTTTTTGCATTTTTTTTGCATTTTTTTTGCATTTTTTGTGGTTTTTTTTGCATTTTTTTTGCATTTTTTTGCATTTTTTTTGCATTTTTTTTGCATTTTTTTTGCATTTTTTGTGGGTTTTTTTGCATTTTTTTTGCATTTTTTGTGGGGTTTTTTGCATTTTTTTTTGCATTTTTTTTGCATTTTTTGCATTTTTTTTGCATTTTTTTTGCATTTTTTGTGGGTTTTTTTGCATTTTTTGTGTTTTTTTTGCATTTTTTGTGGGTTTTTTTTGCATTTTTTTTGCATTTTTTTCTGCATTTTTTGTGGGTTTTTTTTGCATTTTTTTTGCATTTTTTGCATTTTTTTTGTGGTTTTTTGTGGGTTTTTTTGCATTTTTTTTGCATTTTTTGTGGGTTTTTTTGCATTTTTTTTGCATTTTTTGTGTTTTTTTTGCATTTTTTTTGCATTTTTTTTTGTGTTTTTTGTGGGTTTTTTTGCATTTTTTTGCATTTTTTGTGGGGTTTTTTGCATTTTTTTTGCATTTTTTTTGCATTTTTTGTGGGTTTTTTTGCATTTTTTTTTTGCATTTTTTTTTGCATTTTTTGTGTTTTTTTTTGCATTTTTTTTTGAATTTTTTTGTGGGTTTTTTTGCATTTTTTTTTGCATTTTTTGTGGGTTTTTTTGCATTTTTTTTGCATTTTTTGTGGTTTTTTTTGCATTTTTTTTGCATTTTTTTGCATTTTTTTTGCATTTTTTTGCATTTTTTGTGGGGTTTTTTGCATTTTTTTTGCATTTTTTGTGGGTTTTTTTTGCATTTTTTTTGCATTTTTTTGCATTTTTTTTGCATTTTTTTTGCATTTTTTGTGGGGTTTTTTGCATTTTTTTTGCATTTTTTTTGCATTTTTTTGCATTTTTTTTGCATTTTTTTTGCATTTTTTGTGGGTTTTTTGTGGGTTTTTTTTGCATTTTTTTGTGTTTTTTTTGCATTTTTTGTGGGTTTTTTTGCATTTTTTTTTGCATTTTTTTCTGCATTTTTTGTGGTTTTTTTTGCATTTTTTTTTGCATTTTTTGCATTTTTTTGTCGGTTTTTTTGCATTTTTTTTTGCATTTTTTGTGGGTTTTTTGCATTTTTTTGCATTTTTTGTGGGTTTTTTTTGCATTTTTTTGTGTTTTTTTGCATTTTTTTGTGTTTTTTTGCATTTTTTTTTGAATTTTTTTGTGGGTTTTTTTGCATTTTTTTTGCATTTTTTGTGGGTTTTTTTGCATTTTTTTGCATTTTTTTTGCATTTTTTTTGCATTTTTTTTACATTTTTTTGCATTTTTTGTGGGGTTTTTTGCATTTTTTTTGCATTTTTTTTGCATTTTTTTTGTGTTTTTTTGCATTTTTTTTTTGCATTTTTTTTGTGTTTTTTGTGGGTTTTTTTGCATTTTTTTTGCATTTTTTGTGGGTTTTTTTGCATTTTTTTTGCATTTTTTTTGTGTTTTTTTGCATTTTTTTTTGCATTTTTTGTGGTTTTTTTTGCATTTTTTTTGCATTTTTTTTTGCATTTTTTTTTGCATTTTTTTTGCATTTTTTGTGGGTTTTTTTAGCATTTTTTTGTGTTTTTTTTGCATTTTTTGTGGGTTTTTGCATTTTTTTGTGTTTTTTTTTGCATTTTTTGTGTTTTTTTGCATTTTTTTTGCATTTTTTGTGGTTTTTTTTGCATTTTTTTGTGGGTTTTTTTGCATTTTTTTTTTGCATTTTTTGTGGGTTTTTTTTGCATTTTTTTTGCATTTTTTTGTGTTTTTTTGCATTTTTTTTTGCATTTTTTTTTGCATTTTTTTTGCATTTTTTTGTGGGTGTTTTTGCATTTTTTTTGCATTTTTTGTGGGTTTTTTTGCATTTTTTTTGCATTTTTTGTGGTTTTTTTTTGCATTTTTTTGTGGGTTTTTTTGCATTTTTTTTGCATTTTTTTGCATTTTTTTTGCATTTTTTTTGCATTTTTTGTGGGGTTTTTTGCATTTTTTTTGCATTTTTTTGCATTTTTTTTGCATTTTTTTTGCATTTTTTGTGGGTTTTTTTGCATTTTTTTTGCATTTTTTTTGTGTTTTTTGTGGGTTTTTTTGCATTTTTTTTGCATTTTTTGTGGGGTTTTTTGCATTTTTTTGCATTTTTTTTGCATTTTTTTGCATTTTTTTGCATTTTTTTTGCATTTTTTTTGCATTTTTTGTGGGGTTTTTTGCATTTTTTTGTGTTTTTTTTGCATTTTTTTGTGGGTTTTTTTGCATTTTTTTGTGTTTTTTTTGCATTTTTTTGTGTTTTTTTGCATTTTTTTTTGAATTTTTTTGTGGTTTTTTTTGCATTTTTTTGCATTTTTGTGGGTTTTTTTGCATTTTTTTTGCATTTTTTGTGGGTTTTTTTGCATTTTTTTTGCATTTTTTGTGGGTTTTTTTGCATTTTTTTGCATTTTTTTTGCATTTTTTTTTGCATTTTTTTGCATTTTTTTTGCATTTTTTGTGGGTTTTTTTGCATTTTTTGTGGGTTTTTTTGCATTTTTTTTTTGCATTTTTTGTGGGTTTTTTTTGCATTTTTTTTTGCATTTTTTGTGGTTTTTTTTGCATTTTTTTTGCATTTTTTTTGTGTTTTTTGTGGGTTTTTTTGCATTTCTTTTGCATTTTTTGTGGGGTTTTTTGCATTTTTTTTGCATTTTTTTTGCATTTTTTGTGGGGTTTTTTGCATTTTTTTGTGGGTTTTTTGCATTTTTTTTTGCATTTTTTTGCATTTTTTTTGCATTTTTTTTGCATTTTTTGTGTTTTTTTTGCATTTTTTTGTGGGTTTTTTTGCATTTTTTTGTGGGTTTTTTTGCATTTTTTTTTGCATTTTTTGTGGATTTTTTTGCATTTTTTTTGCATTTTTTTGCATTTTTTGTGGGGTTTTTTGCATTTTTTTTGCATTTTTTTTGCATTTTTTGTGGGTTTTTTTGCATTTTTTTTTGCATTTTTTGTGGATTTTTTTGCATTTTTTTGCATTTTTTTGCATTTTTTTGCATTTTTTTTGCATTTTTTTTGCATTTTTTGTGGGGTTTTTTGCATTTTTTTTGCATTTTTTTTGCATTTTTTTGCATTTTTTTTGCATTTTTTTTGCATTTTTTGTGGGTTTTTTTGCATTTTTTTGTGTTTTTTTTGCATTTTTTGTGGGTTTTTTTGCATTTTTTTTTGCATTTTTTTCTGCATTTTTGTGGGTTTTTTGCATTTTTTTTGCATTTTTTTGTGGGTTTTTTTGCATTTTTTTTTGCATTTTTTGTGGGTTTTTTTTGCATTTTTTTTGCATTTTTTTTTGCATTTTTTTGCATTTTTTTTGCATTTTTTGTGGGGTTTTTTGCATTTTTTTTGCATTTTTTTGCATTTTTTTTGCATTTTTTTGTGTTTTTTTGCATTTTTTTTTTGCATTTTTTGTGGGGTTTTTTGCATTTTTTGTGCATTTTTTGTGGTTTTTTTTGCATTTTTTTTGCATTTTTTTTGTGTTTTTTGTGGGGTTTTTTGCATTTTTTTTGCATTTTTTGTGGGTTTTTTTGCATTTTTTTTGCATTTTTTTTGTGTTTTTTTGAATTTTTTTTTGCATTTTTTGTGGTTTTTTTGCATTTTTTTTGCATTTTTTTTTGCATTTTTTTTGCATTTTTTTTGCATTTTTGGTGGGTTTTTTTTGCATTTTTTTTGTGTTTTTTTTGCATTTTTTTGTGGGTTTTTTTGCATTTTTTTGTGTTTTTTTGCATTTTTTTGTGTTTTTTTGCATTTTTTTGCATTTTTTTTTTGCATTTTTTGTGGGTTTTTTTGCATTTTTTTTGCATTTTTTTGTGTTTTTTTGCATTTTTTTTTGCATTTTTTTGCATTTTTTTTGCATTTTTTTGTGGGTGTTTTTTGCATTTTTTTTGCATTTTTTGTGTTTTTTTTTGCATTTTTTTTGCATTTTTTTTGTTTTTTGTGGGTTTTTTTGCATTTTTTTTGCATTTTTTGTGGGGTTTTTTGCATTTTTTTTGCATTTTTTGTGTTTTTTTTTGCATTTTTTTTTGCATTTTTTTTGTGTTTTTTGTGGGTTTTTTTGCATTTTTTTTGCATTTTTTGTGGGGTTTTTTGCATTTTTTTTGCATTTTTTTTGCATTTTTTGTGGGTTTTTTTGCATTTTTTTTTGCATTTTTTTTGCATTTTTTGTGTTTTTTTTTGCATTTTTTTTTGAATTTTTTGTGGGTTTTTTTGCATTTTTTTTTGCATTTTTTGTGTTTTTTTTTGCATTTTTTTTGCATTTTTTTTGTGTTTTTTGTGGGTTTTTTTGCATTTTTTTTGCATTTTTTGTGGGGTTTTTTGCATTTTTTTTGCATTTTTTTTGCATTTTTTGTGGGTTTTTTTGCATTTTTTTTTGCATTTTTTTTGCATTTTTTGTGTTTTTTTTTGCATTTTTTTTTGAATTTTTTTGTGGGTTTTTTTGCATTTTTTTTTGCATTTTTTGTGGGTTTTTTTGCATTTTTTTTGCATTTTTTGTGGTTTTTTTTGCATTTTTTTTAGCATTTTTTTGCATTTTTTTTGCATTTTTTTTGCATTTTTTGTGGGTTTTTTTGCATTTTTTTTGCATTTTTTGTGGTTTTTTTTGCATTTTTTTTGCATTTTTTTTGCATTTTTTTTGCATTTTTTTTGCATTTTTTGTGGGGTTTTTTGCATTTTTTTTGCATTTTTTTTGCATTTTTTTGCATTTTTTTTGCAATTTTTTTTGCATTTTTTGTGGGTTTTTTGTGGGTTTTTTTGCATTTTTTTGTGTTTTTTTTGCATTTTTTTGTGGGTTTTTTGCATTTTTTTGTGGGTTTTTGCATTTTTTTGTGGGTTTTTTGCATTTTTTTTTGCATTTTTTTGCATTTTTTTTGCATTTTTTTTGCATTTTTTTGTGTTTTTTTTGCATTTTTTTGTGGGTTTTTTTGCATTTTTTTGTGGGTTTTTTTGCATTTTTTTTGCATTTTTTGTGGATTTTTTTGCATTTTTTTTGCATTTTTTTGCATTTTTTGTGGGGTTTTTTGCATTTTTTTTGCATTTTTTTTGCATTTTTTGTGGGTTTTTTTGCATTTTTTTTTGCATTTTTTGTGGATTTTTTTGCATTTTTTTTGCATTTTTTTGCATTTTTTTGCATTTTTTTTGCATTTTTTTTGCATTTTTTGTGGGGTTTTTTGCATTTTTTTTGCATTTTTTTTGCATTTTTTTGCATTTTTTTTGCATTTTTTTTGCATTTTTTGTGGGTTTTTTTGCATTTTTTTGTGTTTTTTTTGCATTTTTTGTGGGTTTTTTTTGCATTTTTTTTTTGCATTTTTTTCTGCATTTTTTGTGGGGTTTTTTTGCATTTTTTTTGCATTTTTTTGTGGGTTTTTTTGCATTTTTTTTTGCATTTTTTGTGGGTTTTTTTTGCATTTTTTTGCATTTTTTTTTGCATTTTTTTTGCATTTTTTTTGCATTTTTTGTGGGGTTTTTTGCATTTTTTTTGCATTTTTTTGCATTTTTTTTGCATTTTTTTTGTGTTTTTTTGCATTTTTTTTTTGCATTTTTTGTGGGGTTTTTTGCATTTTTTTGTGCATTTTTTGTGGTTTTTTTTGCATTTTTTTTGCATTTTTTTTGTGTTTTTTGTGGGGTTTTTTGCATTTTTTTTGCATTTTTTGTGGGTTTTTTTGCATTTTTTTTGCATTTTTTTTGTGTTTTTTTGAATTTTTTTTTGCATTTTTTGTGTTTTTTTGCATTTTTTTTGCATTTTTTTTTGCATTTTTTTTGCATTTTTTTTGCATTTTTGGTGGGTTTTTTTTGCATTTTTTTGTGTTTTTTTTGCATTTTTTTGTGGGTTTTTTTGCATTTTTTTGTGTTTTTTTTGCATTTTTTTGTGTTTTTTTGCATTTTTTTTGCATTTTTGTGGTTTTTTTTGCATTTTTTTTGTGGGTTTTTTTGCATTTTTTTTTTGCATTTTTTGTGGGTTTTTTTGCATTTTTTTTGCATTTTTTTGTGTTTTTTTGCATTTTTTTTTTGCATTTTTTTGCATTTTTTTTGCATTTTTTTGTGGGTGTTTTTTGCATTTTTTTTTTGCATTTTTTGTGGGGTTTTTTGCATTTTTTGTGCATTTTTTGTGGTTTTTTTTGCATTTTTTTTGCATTTTTTTTGTGTTTTTTGTGGGGTTTTTTGCATTTTTTTTGCATTTTTTGTGGGTTTTTTTGCATTTTTTTTGCATTTTTTTTGTGTTTTTTGAATTTTTTTTTGCATTTTTTGTGGTTTTTTTGCATTTTTTTTGCATTTTTTTTGCATTTTTTTTGCATTTTTTTTGCATTTTTGGTGGGTTTTTTTTGCATTTTTTTGTGTTTTTTTTAGCATTT